>SNVD02015271.1:0-99842 GCA_013180625.2 Boswellia sacra | reverse complement strand
AGGATGCAGCTGTCGACAGACACCCTATTAACCCAAGACTACCCCCTCCATAAATCAAATGAATACCCCTCGCAGCTAATGTCCTACCAAGATCAAGAGCTGCTGTTGTAAACTCCCCATCTTTACCAAATTGCGATCCACAAAATACGCATATATTTTGGAATCGCCGAATTGGTGCTTTCTCCATTGCTAAAAGTGCTCTAAACTTGTGCAAGACAATGATGTACGTTAGGTATTATGCGATTCAAGTGCAATACAGGTTATAAAATGACATTTGAGAATATGCAAAATGGATATATACACACGTAAACCTCTCAAATTTGACACATGGGGACATAATTTCGGTGGGGGTTGCTCGATGCAGATTTATCGCCCCAAGATTTGAAAAAATGAGATATGCTTTCGGCGAGGTTTGACAAAACCTACACACTTGTCTCCCACGTGAAGCATGGAAAAGGGAGATACACTTTCGGCGGGGGTTGACAAAACCCCCACACTTGTCTCCCACGTGAAGCATAAAAAATAGAGATACACTTTCGGTGGAGGTTGACAAAACTTCCACACTTGTCTTCCACGTGTACTTATGGCATAGGGTAGTCATATGGTTTGTCAAAAAGAAAACTTGAAATTAAAACAAACAAAATCAACAAACAACAACAACACAAAAACAACATTGATAATAAGATCAAACGAAACAAGAAAAAAAATTCTACAACAACAACACACATTCAAATATACAAGTATTTGTGATTGTGGCTCACATCTTCCTCTGGTTTTACGTCCAGTAACGGCTGAAACGCCTTCTATGAGTCGGGGATTTGCTTCCCATCCAGTTTCTTATAAACTGGCAAACAGGGTCGTTTTTAGTCAGATTCCCTAGACTATAACACTGCAATTCATCACGAAATTGTGTCCATAGATTAAGCAATTCACGCTGAACAAGTCCACAAGAATGTGACTCGAGAGTTAACAAAACATTATCCAGCGACTCATTACTCAAACCATTCTTAATAAATGAAAGTTTATCTTCTCTATTCCTGGACGCAAAACCTAGTGAACGACAAGTCAGGTTACAATTCCATCTAGCACATTTATAACATACTTGTAACCTTTTCGCTCTTCGCCTTTTGGCGTAGTAGCTTTTCCCTAGACCAGGCATGTATTTTGCTGATTAATATCAGGCTCACCGGACAATCTTACCTTGGCTTCGATAAGCCATCGGATATCCGCAGTCACAATTAGGAGCATCAACGCCCAAAGTCTAGTCATCCGTACTTTATAAATTTTAAACATAGCATTTTGAGGAAGTGAAGGGAAATATTTACGAAGGTTCGATAGAAAGATATCGGCATCCATTGAAGAGGAGAAAAGGAAAGATATTACCAGTAATTCATTTGAGTCTATTCTTCTCCAAGATATGCACGCTTCAAACCTTCAAGCAATGGCTTCAATTCTTGTTTCGGTGTTTCCTCAAGCTGTTGCACAAATGAGCACAAAGTACGAAATAATCAAATTAAACAAAAGGAGAAGAAAAGAGTAGAAACGAAACTAAAGACACATAAAAGAGATAACAACGCAATAGCAAATAAAAGTCAAAAACAAATAAAAAATATAAAAACAAATAAGACAGATGGCAAAGAGAGATAAAACCTGATCAATTTGATGGCCTACGAAAGGAATCTCCTCGAGACACAAAAATCGATCATTATTACCTTATTTTATTTTTCTTTTCTTTTGTTTATTTATTTTGCAAAAACATTGGGTTGCCTCCCAATAAGCGCTTGATTTAACATCCTCAGCCCGACGTTGGTTCCATCATGGCAGGGTCCAATCTCTGCTATGCTTCTCTAGTGGGCTTGGATTCTTTTTTCAACAAGAATTGTTGCATGCATATGGCTGGGCCTTGGATGTTAGCAATCGTCCACCCAATAGCTATTTTGTGATATGTAAATATTCGGACGAGTTTCTCTTCTTGTATTCGTGCAAGGCCCATTTCCATTGTAACTGGCGAAGTATCATTCTCACCCAAGAATCCATGATTCAAATGATCTGGCAGTGACTTAAGCTCCAAGATATTGGCTTTCATCACAGAAGGAAGAAGTTTCTCATTAGATAAAGTAAATTGAATGTACGAAACATCATACCTATTTGTGGTTATTGCTATTGTCTCATCTAAGCTTGCCACAGCTTCCTCCATTTCTTTGGACACTTGTATCAAAATTCCTGACTCATTGGAATTTTCTGTCCCTATATGCTCACTAATAGCTACATCCAATCCATTCTTGCGAGTTAACTCAAAATAGTGTTGTGACAAAGAATCAACAACGTCAACTGCAAAAACAGAATGTAAGTCACTAGAGTACCTCATTGCCTCAAAAATATTGAAACATATCACCTTGCCATCAAACTCTATGATGAGAGTGCCATCATTAACATCAATCTTGGTTCTAACAATTTTCGAGAATGGTCTCCCTAAAAGAATCGGAGTTGGATTAGGAGATGTCTCATCCTCTATTTCAAGGACATAGAAGTTTGCTGGGAAAACCAATTGATTCACCTGCACAAGCACATCTTCCACAACTCTTTTGGGATATGCATTAAAATGATGAGCAAGTTGAATGGTAATACCAGTTTTCGCAAAAGGTCCAAGATTTAATGAAGCATAAATAGAATATGGCATGACATTAATAGATGCTTCTAAATCTAACATAGCTTTTTCAAACTTGGTTTTACCGATGGTGCATGGAATGGTGATTGTACCTGGATTATTGCATTTTGGAGGAATTTTTCTTTGTAGTACAGCTGAAACATTTTCCCCCACACTTACTTTCTCATTCCCTTTTAATTTTCTCTTGCTGGTGCATAACTCCTTGAGACATTTTGTATAACAAGGTACTTGCTCGGTAGCATCCAAAAGTGGTATATTTATCTCGATTTTACGAGAAGTTTCCAGGATTTCTTGTTCTTGTTCCTCCTTCTTCAATTTTGTCAATCTGCTAGGAAAAAGTGAAGGAGTAACATAAGAAGGAATAGCAGTTTTAAGACTTACCTTAGAGGATGATGTCTTGTTCATGGTGGAAGTGGTGTCATCTTCTTCATCAGTTTGTGATTTCTTTGGCAAGACATCTAATTGCTCTCCATTTTGCAAAGTTATCTCACAAGCATTCTCTCTTGGATTGATCACCGTTTGCGAAGATAATTTTTCTGAGTCTTGGCCCTCAAATTTGCTCATGCTAGTAGCCAATTGTCCCAATTGATTTGCCAGGTTTTGGATACTTCCCCCAGTTTCCTGCTGGAATTGCATTGTGTTAGTGGCAAGTGCATTAACAATATCTTCGAGAGACATACCTGAGTTTTGCGAAGCTGGTTGCGGTGCTGGATGTGGCATTGGTGGTGGTTGCATTTGAAATGTTTGCTGCACTCTAGGTTGATTGAAACCTTGTGGCCGATTTGGTATGGCATTTGGGGCGATTGGTTGATGATTCCAGTAATTGAAATTAGGATGATCTTCCCATCCAGCATTGTAAGTGTTAGAGAAGGGATCATACCATTGCCTTGTTTATCCTGGAAATCCATCCATGGCATTGGCTTGTTCCATATCTCCTTGTAAAGCTGGATACATGTCGATTGGATGCTCCATGGTAGAATATACCTCGCATGCATAAGATTTCTGCATATGTCCTACAGCCATATTTTCCACAAGAGAAGTTAACTCAAAAAGTTGTTGTTCAATGTTCGGAGTGCTTATCTCATTTACTCTCCATGGTAGTTGTGGCTCAAATCCGCCACTGAATTGATGGAAGTTTACTGCCATGTCGTCTAAACACAAACAATCAAAAAAAGAAAAACAAACAAAAATAAGAATTAACAATAAAAACAAAACAACAAATCGATTAGAAAATCAATCCCCGGCAACGGCGCCAAAAACTTGATGCGTTCGAAACTAGCAAGTATACTAGTCGCACAAGTAATAAAGTGATAAGTAAGATATCGTTCCCACGAGGATTGATTCTAATTGAATTTGTTATTTCCAGCAACAATTAACTAAATGGGGGGTTTTGTTGGTTGATTAACTAGATGAAAAACTGAATACAACGGTAATTAATGAATAACACAATGCAAACTTAATTGAAATGGGAATTAATCAATGATAGAAATCTGGTCAAGGGATCATTCTCCGCCACAAGATATGGATTTGCGAATTAATTGCAGAATTATCATCCAATTACACCATTGAAATTATCAACCGTAGATAACAATAAGCTCTGTTATCCCAATCTTTCCTTACTTTGTTGTTAAATAAAACAGGCTCTTTATTTAATCTCTATCCATTAAACAACCTAGAACAAGCTCTCTAAATTTAATTCAATGGATGCATTACGATAAGAAAGATAGGTTGATCTAAGCAATAAACACACAAGCTCGGATTATTTAACTTAGGTTATATTCTCCAATTGCAATTTCTGACCATAATTTTGCTATTAATGATTAGAAATTCAAGACAATTACGGATCAAGATTTCTAATCTAGCAATAGACGATATCCAGATTATATTTAGTTGGCCACCCAAATACAATCAGTAAGTAATCATAAGCATTAAACATGGGAAAATACAAGCAACTTCAATTAGAGAATTGGATAACAATTCCTTGCACAATCAACTTCACAAAAACCATATCAAGGGCTTTGAAATCACCCTCAACCAATTCAGATTCAGTTACACATGTTTAAGAACGTGGTAAATACAATACAACATGGAGACATTCCAGAAAATGAAAGGGAAGGGAAAAACTTAGCAAATTTGATGTAATTCTCTTTGGATTGTAGTTCTTCCTCTTTCCAAGCTTCCTTTCTCCTTCAAGAACTCCAAGAGATGAAAGAATTCCAGAGCTTGCAGCCTCTCCACGTTCTCCCCTCTTCAAGTTATCAAAATAAAACCCTAAAATGTGTTTAAATACTCTGCTACAGTAACCTGCTACAGTGTCCCGTATTATACATGCTACAGTGATTTGTGGAATTACATTTCTACACTTCTCACACTGTTTTGATTACAACTTTCGGTACACTGAATGGATTTATAAACCGTAAATTTCTCCAGAAAATAGACTTCGAGAGCTTTCCAACGGTATATAATATGTCATCGGGTTCATTGTATATCAATACAATTAAATCCGAGAAGATGGTTGACTAGCAGAGGTGAAAATGAAGGGTTTTACTCATTTTTGTGCAAATTCCTCCGAAACTCCTACAAACATCAAAACCACACAAAAACATAAAAATACCAAGGAATATAGCAAAGAAACATAGACGAATTGATATGAAAGTAATGCATAAATAAACACCTATCACTAGGTTGTTTAATGGATAGAGATTAAATAAAGAGCCTGTTTTATTTAACAACAAAGTAAGGAAAGATTGGGATAACAGAGCTTGTTGTTATCTACGATTGATAATTTCAATGGTGTAATTGGATGACAATTCTATGATTAATTCGCAAATCCATATCTTGTGGTAGAGAAAGATCCCTTAACCAGATTTCTCTCATTGATTTTTCACTCAAATTAACTTTTTGTTTTGTTATTCTTCATTTGCATTCTTAGTTCATTTAGTTAATCATTCAACAAAACCCCCCTTATTTAATTTATTGTTGCTGAAAAATAACAAATTTAATTAGAATCAATCCTCGTGGGAACGATATCTTACTTATCACTTTATTACTTGTGCGACTAGTATACTTGCTAGTTTCGAACGCATCATACATCTTCATAATAAATATCTTTAATTCCCTCTTCAATGAAGGCAGCAAGGTCGATGGTCAGGTCCATTAGCGGTGTTTGATCTTGAAGCTTCTTCTTATTTATCTTCATATTTTTCATCCTTTTGGTCATGTCATACACCTTGGAGATTCCAGCTTGAAGGATACTTTGAAAATTTCAAATCCAGGCTTCAATAATCCATTATAAACCTATGGTTTAGTAGCTCCCATGTACTTCATATCTTCAGCTTTAATGAACTTAATGAACTCTTTTTCTTGGGCTCAAAGTCTTCTTTTTCATCGGACATGTAGCCTAACCCTCTTCTAGTAGTTTGGCCTTTGAAGTCTGGAAGGGATGGCAAACCACTTCAATTTTTTTCAAGCCTAGTTCGTGGCAAGTACCTTTGTTTCTTCATTATTCTAGCTATGATAGAACTGACTTCATCAATCATAGTTACATGGAAGCCTCCTATGTATGGTATCTCTCCAACTTTCACACTCAAAGCAACAGGTGTAATGGTTGAGTTAGCATGAATGGTCACAATCTCCCAACCCATATTGAATCAGATCTTTTGATGCAAAGTAGAAGGAACTCCACCAAGCGGAGTGGAACCATGCCCGGCCTAACAAAGCAACAAAGGTGACTGGAATGTCAAGGACCGTAAACTCAATCATCACTTCAATAGGCCCAATATTCACTATCGCCTTGAAAATCCCAATGGCACTCTTTTTCGAGTCATCATAAGCCCTGATCACCATCTCACAAGGCTCAAATTTGTCTTCACTAACCTTATACTTGTGCAATATCTTTATAGGCACAATATTGATGGCAGATCCATCATCGACCATGGTACAAGGAGACGTCTTCCCACAAATCTCAGTGGCGATGAACAATGGTTTGTTGTGATTCCTGCCTTCAAAAGGCAAATCATCATCGGTGAAGATGATCACACCCTTCTCGTCTATCCCCTTAGCTTCTCTTTTAGTCATGGCAGTTAACATCTCATTTGGAATGGCAACCATTGATATCTCCACCTCTACCAAAGCCTTGACCATGGGTTCTCTATGCTTTTGGGATGAGATCAACAAGTCTCAAATGCTAGCATTCGATTGAGTTTTTTTTCAACTGCTTGATGACTTGGTCTTCTTCTTCTTTAACTTCTTCCTAGGTAACTTCCTTGCCCTTCTCAACAATCTCTTCTTTCTCAACTGGTTTTTCTTTTCTCCTTCTCATGGTAAAACATACCACTCCTTGTCACTCTTTGGACATTCTCATTCTCACCCTTAAGTGTTTCTACCTCATGTGTTTCTCCCTCGACTCTCACTTCCTCTTCTTCATCACTACTATAGTTTCTCCATGATTATCATAACATGGCTTCTAAATGTCATGATAACCTTAACTTATGGCACATGCCCCTATTTTGTTCTTATGAGTGATTTGACATGTGGCATTCGTTCATGGTCCCTTGAGGTCTAAGTCGATGTTTACTCTAATCATGTGAAATTTACATCCATGGATATGCATCCCAACATAGGTTTTGGACATTCATCCTGTTGGAAATTTCTAGATTCATCTACATGGGCTTGAGTCTTAAGGTCCAATGGTTTGGGCTCCTTTGAGCAAGAGTTGCACCTTTGGGTTGGTCTCTTTTTATACCAAATAAATAGTACATGCTCAAAGGTGGTGACACCAACATGAGTCGTCTAAGGGTCGAATGAAGCCAAAGACTTCTCTTGCCAATGCCATATGGCTAGTTCAGGTAGTTCGTGCTCATTGTGTGCAAAGTGTAATGATGCAAGGACTCAAAATAACAAAGCAAGGTATTAGAATTTGGTATCCCAATCGAAATCAACTTGTCTTATAGGCAGTGGAGTCGCCACTGTGAACGGGGCATTCATCCTGTCAGAGCTTTTGCGACCACGATACTATGTCAAAGCCTCTTTCAAGACTTAAGGGAACACAAATGAGCCATGGACACGTCTAGAGAATGGAGTTGCCATCTAATTATTCAATTAGAAATGAATGGGGGCAATTTGATCCCTTACTTCAAGACCTAAACTACCCTTATCCCTTTAGAGATGGGTTCGTGAAGTTAGGTACGAGCCATTCGCCTCGTCCGAATCAAAATTCAGCTTTCACTATGGTATACCCAATAAAAATAGCTTATATTGTTATACAATCCGCCTAAGTTGTTTATTTTATGCACACATTTTCAGTTTTATCTTCATTAAACAAGAAGGTGCTTTTCAATCATGGCAGTTATATCTTCATACAAAGAAAGAGGGAGGAGAATGAATTACAATTCCTTTCAAACATGGGGGATAGGGGTGAGGATTACATTGCTCTCCAACAAATAAAGTAAATTCTACTTCTAACACTTCAAAATATTCATTCATTCATATAAACCAAACATTCAAAAAGCATATTCATGCATATCAAATATTTAATCTAGTCAATCAATTCGAGACTCGATAAATAGTGAATTCCTCATGTGAGTGTATTCAATGTTTATTAAGCCTCTTCCACGGCATTAGTCATATATTCATTTATTTTAAGTGATGGTCCCTTACCATCAATATGAGTCCACCACCACTTCATAGCATTATACAATCATAATTATTCAATTACACTTCTAAAAATCAATCAATCAATTAAAATTTAAGACAAAGCCATAATCTAGAATCATGGCACTTCTACCTAGATTTGCTATTTCTTATCACGGTAATTCTATCTAAGCATGACAATTCTATCACATTCATAGTAATCATGGTGAATCATGGCATTTCTAGCCTAAACATGGCATTTCTAACCTAATTCAATCAATCAATATCAAACATGGCTATCCTAGCTTAGTACAAGCACTCAAGGGTAAACATGGTAATTCTTACCCATTCTATGCTATTTCCTAGCATGCTTAAAAAAATCATAAGTCTTCCTAGCATGATTCTAATCATGTACTCTTAAGCATCATTCTAAACATGTGCTTCTGAGCATGATTCTAAGCATTCACAAAGAAAATAAACTCCTAAACATGTTTCTAATAAAGGAGGGAAAGGTGGCTTACCTCGACACGCATTTCCACCTTGCAAAACAAATGGAGATTAAACAATTCATAAAATCCTAAATATGCTTATTCTAAGCATAAATAAACTTAAACATGCTTAATCCTAAGCAAGAAAAATAAAGAAGAAAAGAGAAGGGAGAAAAGAGGACTACTTTCAAGACGTACCCTTTCCAGGTTTCGAGTAATAGAACGCCTAAAAATATTGAGCTAGAAAATACTCATTCAATTCTGAAGCATATCTTAAAGAGGGAGAAGAGATGATTTTGATGTGTATTGAAAAGTGAGGAAGAGGGGGGTTCATATGGTTAAAGGTTGAATTAAAAAGGGAAGTCAAAAATCAAAATAGGAAGGTTGGTGGTGAAATTTGCCAAAATTACATGGAGAATAGCCAGTCGGTTGTGAGCGGACTGTCAATCAATGGTGGGATAGCCGACTGACTATCTTACAACTGCCGACCGGTGGTGGCCCACCAAACCCACCTATTTTGCATTTTTTCAATGCAATCCGCCTTTGCCTTAGTCCATTCAATCGTGCGTAACTCTTCGAGTTCAACTCTGATTGTCGATCCATAATATTTTGTAAAAACTAGACATTGTAGCTTTAGAACAATGTATGACTCATCATAAGATTCCTCGTGGATTAATTTTTGTGATTTTTCAAAGTCATGTGTTAGTTTTCAAAACTTTGGTCGGTTTTCCCTCAACTCTCTTCTAGGGGCATTTTGATTATTTCCTTTGCTCATTATTCCTCATTGAGCCTAAGAAATCAAGTGTCTATAGTCATACCTTCATGCCTCATTATTTTGTACATGATTCACGGGATGATCAGGGTAATCATAGTTGAAGCTCCCTGATTGACTCTAATTGACAATTTCTCAAAGCAAGTGGTCTTTACAAATTGGACATCCTTTTACCAAACATCTCCGTCCATGAAGTTGTTCATTCCTTAGACCATGTTCTTCACTCTAACTGCTAAAGAATTTTACCCTTTGTGCAAAGAATTTGGCATTATCTGCCTTCTTTGCTTGCTTGTGCTTCAACATATGGAGCATGATATGCATGGCATAAAAATGCTCATTTACCAACAAAGTGTTAACATAAGATGCTATAAATTCTTAATGCATCATTGGCCTTCAGATTCAGACCTCTACTAATCCTTACGCATCACTCATCTCTAGTTTCTAACTTTTGCGATGTTCCTTCAAAAGGGAAATACATCGAACACTTGATGAGTTAAAATATGAGTTGTGCACTAATTCAATTCACAATCAAGCTCTTCAAAGATTCCTCCGATTCAACAGCTCAAAGGGAATGCATTTACATTATAATTATTCTGAATTTCAACTTTGATGACAATATAATTTCATTTCAAGATTCTTCATGTGTGTGTGTGTATAGTGCCATATAGTTCACTCTTTGAAACTAACATAGCTTTATATGAATAAAAGCTAGTGATCAATCTCTAATAAAGAAAAAGGACTACCATAGGCCTGTTTTTGAAACCACTCTTCACTTGTGTAGATCAATCACAACATCAGGGATCATTAGGGCTTTATTAAGCTTGTAATGTGGGGCTAGGTTTAAGGTATGTGTGAACGAGGCTTTCATCCCACGAGAGCTTTTGTGACCACGACACTATGTCAAAGTCTCGTTCAAGATTTAAGGGAACACAAATGAGTCATGGGCATATCTGGAGAAATGGAGTCGCCACCCAATTATTCAATAGGGAATGAATGGGGGCAATCTGATCCCTTACTTCAGTACCTAAACTACCCTCATCCCTTCAGATATGGTTTTGGGAAGTTAGGTATGAGTCATTCAACCCACCTGGATCAAAATCCGACCTCCACTAGGGTATACCAAATTAGAATATCTCATATTGACATATAGTCCATTTAAGGTTGTTCGTTTAATGCACACATTTCAAGTTTTAATCTTTATTAAGCATGTCGGTGATTATTCAATCAATGGCAATTGTATATTCATACAAAGAAAGAGGAAGGAGAATAGAGTTACATTTACTTTAAACATGGTGGAATGGGTGTAGATACTAAATTTTTGAGGCTCGATGATGAAATGAAGTTGCATGTCGAGTAGTGGAAATGACCAAAATGCCAATGGAAGCTAAGAAAGGAAAAGGTGAGATGGAATCGATGAAAGGTCTCGAGAACTGACATGTGACTTCAAAAAATCAAAGAAATTAATCCAAGAAGAATATGATGATAAGTCATATACCATTGTGAAGCTACGTATGTCTAATTTCCGTAGAAATTTAGGATTGTGAATGGAAGTTGAACTTGAGAGGTTGTAGACAATCGAATAGATAAAGGTCGGAAGGGACTACTCTGCGAAGTGCTAAAAATGGAAGGGCCGGAGGGAGAACAGTCATTCGGCTATTGACCAACAGTTGGCTAGTAGTCAAATAGCTACTTCACTGTTGAGTAACAACCACTCGGTTGTTTGACAGCAGCATGGTGGTTTGCCAATAGCTGCCCACGGTTGGTCCCCTTAATTTGGAATTTTTCATTATGAACGTTCCATATTTTTTTTTTGCTTCCTTTTTCAACTCCAACCCTCCGTTATATAAACACCCCCTCCCCTCACTTTCAAGGACACCGATTATCAAATATAATAATCACTTCTCCCTCTTAAAGATATGCTCAAGAATTCGAGAAGTCTTCTCTAATTCAAAGATTTTTAGGCATTTCATTGCTTTAAACCCGAAATGGATACGTCTTGAGAGCAGTCCTCTCTTCTCCCTCCTATTTTCTTATTTACTTTTATTGCTTAAAAGAAGCATGTTTAGGGTTTAATTTTATGCTTAGGAGTATGTCTAGGTTTATTATAAATTATTCTAATCCTTATTTGTTTTGTGAGATGGATAAGCATGTCGAGATAAGTCCGCTATCCCTACTTTATTAGAAGCTTATTTTAGGAATTTAATTTTCTTGACGAGTGTTTAGAATCATGCTTAGGAGCACATGATTAGAATCATGCTAGGAGGACTTATAATTACTTTGAAGCATGCGAGGAAATAGCATAGAATAGGTTAGAATTACCATATTACCCCTTGAATGCTTGAATTGGGCTAGAATGGCCTTGTTTGATTTTGATTGTTTTCGATTGTATGAATTAGGATAGAAATGCCATGATCCTTTATGAATTAATATAAATTATGCTAAAATAGCAATTGGCATGATAGAATTATCTAATCTAGGTCAAATGCCATGATACCAGATTATAGCTTTGTATTGAATTAATATGTGAATGTATGAATATATCATGTTGACAAGTATAATTGAATAATTGCATGATGCCATGAAGTGGTGGTGGACTCACATTGATGGTGAGGGATCATCACTTATAAAATAATTGCATGTATGAATATACATGTAAGAGACTTTATAGACATTGAATAGACTTTATAAAATAATTGCATGATGCATGGAATATTTTTGAAGTATTTAAAGTAGAATTTACTTTATTGTTGAAGAACAAGCGATGTAATCCTCTTCATTTTCCCCCATGTTTGAAAGAAATGTAATCTATTCTCCTCTTTCTTTCTACGGATGAATTTGTAATTGTTATTTGATTGAATAGTCACCTCAATATGGTAATCAAATAACTTATATTGACTCGTACCTAACTTTTCGAACCCATCTCTAAAGGGATGAGAGTAGTTTAGGTTTTGAAGTGAGGGACTGGATTGGCCTTATTCATTCCCATTGAATAAGTGGGTGGCAACTCCCTTTTCTTCAGACATGCTCATGGCTCATTTGTGTTCCCTTAAGTCTCAAAAGAGGTTTTGACACAATGTCGTGATTGCAAACACTTTGGCGGAATGAAACCCTCGTTCACAATGGGAGGAGGATTACAATGACAATTTATTCTTCAATAAATAAATTAAATTCTACTTTTAACACTTCAAATATTCCAATCATATAAATCAAACATTCAAAGAGCATATTCGATAAAAATATTCAAGTCAAGACTCAATAGATAATAAATTCCTCGCCACCATATATGAGTCTATTAAATATCTATAAAATCTCTTACATGCATATTCATGCATTCAATTATTTCAATTGATTAGAATACAAAGCCATAATATAGAATCATGACATTCTAGCCTAGATTTGATAATTCTATCATGGCATTTTAGCCTATTGCTATTCTAGCATATTCATATCAATTTATAAGGAATCATGACATTTCTAGCCTAAACATGGCATTTCTAGCCTAACATGGTTATCATGGCATATTCTAGCCTAATTCAAACAATCAATCAAAGCTATTCTAGCTCAATCAAAGCATTCAAATGGCAATATAATAATTCTTACCTATTCTATGCTATTTCCTAGCATGCTTCATGGCAATTATAAGTTCTCCTAATCATGTTTCTAACCATGTGCTCCTAAGCATGATTCTAAGCATTCGCAAAGAAAATTAAATTCATAAAACATACTTCTAATAAAGAAGGATTAGCGGACTTACCTCGACACGCTTATCCATCTCGCAAAACAAATATGGTTTAGAACAATTCATAATAACCCCAGACATGCTCCTAATCATAAAATTAAACCCTAAACATGCTTATTCGAAGCCAAAAAAAGTAAATATGAAAATAGGGGGAGAAGAGATAACTGCTCTCAAGACGTATCATTTCTGGGTTTAGACTAATAGAACGCCTAGAAATCTTTAAACTAGAAAAGACTTCTCAAATTCTCAAGCATGTCTTCAAGATAGAGAAGAGACTATTATTTTCAATAATCGATGTGCCTTGAGAAGTGAGCCAAGGAAGGTTTATATAGGTGAGGGCTGGATTTGAAAAAGGAAGTAAAGAAACAAAAAAGGAAGGTCAGAATCAAAGTTTTCCACAATTAGGGGACTAACACGGGCAGGTACTCTCCCTTCAGCCCTTCCTATTTTGGCACTTTGCATTGTAGTCCCTTCTAACCTTCATCCATTCGATCGTGCATAGCTTTTCCAATTCAATCCGATTCATGATCCATAAATTTTTATGAAAACTAGACATTTGTAGCTTCACAACAGTATATGACTCATCATTATATTCCTCCTAGATAAATTTCTGTAATTTTTTGAACTCACACGTTAGTTTTTGAGACCTTTCATCAATTACCTCTCACCTTTCCTTTCTTGGACTCCAAGGGCATTTGGTTATTTTTATTACTTAACATTCATCTTCATTTTATCATCGAGCCTCAAAAATTTAGTGTCTATAGCTTGCCTCCTACTTTGGAGAGGTTTAGGGGACACATAGGTTGACAAAGTACTCTCTCCTTGTCTTTCCTTCTTCCATCTCGATTTCTTTGCCTTCATCTTCATTCTATCAAATTTTCTTGTCATCTTCTTTCTCTCCTTCTACTCCCACAAAAGGTGCACCCATTCGAGGACTAAAGGGCTCACTCAAGGGTTGATGTGTCCATTCAAGGGATAATACGCCCATCTTAGGGCTGAAGTGCCCATCTTAGGGCTGAGGTGCCCATCCAAGGGCTAAAGTACTCGTCTAAAGGCTGAGGTGCCCATTCAAGGGTGAATGTGCCCGTCTAAGGGTTGATGTGTGATAGATGTCTATTTATGTATTACTTTTATATCAATTCGTCCATGTTTCTTTGCTATATTCCTTGGTATTTTTATGTTTTTGTGTGGTTTTGATGTTTGTAGGAGTTTTGGAGCAACTTGCACAAAAATGGAGTAAAACCCTTCATTTTCACCTCTGCTAGTCAGTGATCTTCTCGGATTTAATTGTATTGATATACAATGAACCCGACGACATATTATATACCGTTGGAAAGCTCTCGAAGTCTATTTTCTGGAGAAATTTACGGTTTATAAATCCATTCAGTGTACCAAAAGTTCTAATCAAAACAGTGTGAGATGTATAGAAATATAATTCCACAAGTCACTGTAGCATGTATAATACGAGGCACTGTAGCAAGTCACTGTAGCAAAGTATTTAAACACATTTTAGGGTTTTATTTTGATAACTTGAAGGGGGAGAACGTGTTAGAGGCAGCATTTCTGGATTTCTCTCATCCCTTGGAGTTCTTGAAGGAGAAAGAAGGCTTGGAAAGAGGAAGAACTACAATCCTAAGGAGATTCATCTACAAAGGAGATTTTCAAAGGATTTGCTAAGTTTTTCTTTTCCTTTTCAATTCTAGAATTTCTATGTATTGTATTTATGTTGTGTTTAAACATGTGTAACTGAATCTGAATTGGTTGAGGGTGATTTCAAAGCCCTTGATATGGTTTTTGTAAGTTGATTGTGCAAGAAGTTGTTATCCAATTCTCTAATTGAAGTTGCTTGTATTTTCCTATATCTAATGCTTATGATTGCTTGCTGATTGTATTTCGAATGGCCAACTGAATATAATCTGGTTGTTGTCTATTGCTAGACTAGAAATCTTGATCCGTAATTGTCTTGAATTTCTAATCGTTAGTAGCAAAATTGTGATCAGAGATTGCAATTGGAGAATACAACCTAAGTTAAATAATCCGAGCTTGTGTGTTTATTGCTTAGATCAACCTATCTTTCTTATCGTAATGCATCCATTGAATTAAATTTAGAGAGCTTGTTCTAGGTTGTTTAATGGATAGAGATTAAATAAAGAGCTTGTTTTATTTAACAACAAAGTAATGAAAGATTGGGGTAATAGAGCTTGTTATTATCTACGGTTGATAACTTCAATGCTGTAATTAGATGACAATTCTACAATTAATTCGCAAACCATATCTTGTGGTAGAGAAGGATCCCTTAACCAGCTTTCTCCCATTGATTTTTCATTCAAATTTACTTTCTGTTTTGTTATTCTTTACTTGCATTCTTATTTCATTTAGTAAAGCATTCAACAAAAATCCCCCCCCTGTTTAGTTTATTGTTGCTGGAAATAACAAATTCAATTAGAATCAATCCTCGTGGGAACGATATCTTACTTATCACTTTATTACTTGTGCGACTAGTATACTTGCTAGTTTCGAACGCATCAAGTTTTTGGCGCCGTTGCCGGGGATTGATTTTCTAATCGATTTGTTATTTTGTTTTCATTGTTGATTCATATTTTTGTGTGTTTTTCTTTTCTGATTATTTGTGTTTAGACGACATGGCAGTAAACTTCCATCAATTTAGTGGCGGATTTGAGCCCCAACTACCATGGAGAATAAATGAGGTAAGCACTCCGAACATTGAACAACAACTTTCTGAGCTAACTTCTCTTGTGGAAAACATGGCTGTAGGACATATACAAAAATCTTATGAATGTGGGATATATTCTACGATGGAGCATCCAATCGACATGTATCCAACTTTACAAGAAGAATATATGGAACAAGCCAATGCCATGGGTGGATTTCTAGGACAAACGAGGCAATGGTATGATCCTTTCTCTAACAATTGCAATGCTGGATGGGAAGATCACCATAATTTCAGTTACTGGAATCATCAACCAATCACTCCAAATGTGATACCAAATCGGCCACAAGGTTTCAATCAACCTAGAGTGTAGCAACCTTTTCAAATGCAACCACCACCAATGCCACATCCAACACCGCAACCAGCTTCACAAAACTCAGGTATATCTCTCCAGGACATTGTTAATGCACTTGCCACTAACACAATGCAATTCCAGCAGGAAACTGGGGCAAGTATCAAAAACCTGGCAAATCAAATGGGACAATTGGCCACTAGCATGAGCAAATTCGAGGGCCAAGGCTCAGAAGAATTATCTTGTCAAACGGTGATCAATCCAAGAGAGAATTCTTGTGCGATAACTTTGCAAAATGGAGAGCAATTAGATGTCCTACCAAAGAAATCACAAACTGATGAAGGAGATGACACCACTTCCACCATGAACAAAACACTGACTTCTCAGGTAAATCCTATAACCCCCATTCCTTCATATGTTTCTCCTCCACCTTTTCCTAGTAGATTTGTAAAATCGAAGAAGGAGAAACAAGAACAGAAAATCCTGGAAACTTTTCACAAAATCGAGGTGAGTATACCACTTTTGGATGCTATCGAACAAGTACCTCGTTATACAAAATGTTTCAAGGAGTTATGCACCAGCAAAAGAAAGTTAAAAAGAAATGAGAAAGTAAGTGTGGGGGAAGATGTTTCAGCTGTATTGCAAAGGAAAATTCCTCCAAAGTGCAAAGATCCAGGTACGTTCACCATGCCATGCACCATTGATAAAACCAAGTTTGAAAGAGTTATGTTAGATTTAGAAGCATCTATTAACATCATGCCGTATTCTATTTATGCTTCTTTAAATCTTGGACCTTTTGCGGAAATTGGTATTACCATTCAAATTGCTGATCGTTTTAATGCATATACCAAAAGAGTTGTGGAAGATGTGCTTGTGCAGATGAATCAATTGCTTTTCCCAGTAGACTTTTATGTTCTTGAAATAGAGGATGAGACATCTCCTAATCCAACACCGATTCTTATGGGGAGACCATTCTAAAAAACTGTTAGAACAGAGATTGATGTTCGTGATGACACTCTCATAGAGTGATGGCGTGATGACACTCTCATCATAGAGTTTGATGGCAAGGTGATATGTTTCAATATTTTTGAGGTAATGAGGTACTCTAGTGACTTACATTCTGTTTTGCAGTTGACGTTGTTGATTCTTTGCCACAACAATATTTTGAGTTAACTCGCAAGAATGGATTGGATGTAGCTATTAGTGAGCATATAGGGACAGAAAATTCTAAGGATCAGAAATTTTGATACAAGTGTCCAAAGAAATGGGAAAGTTGTGCAAGCTTAGATGAGACCATAGCTATAACCACAAATAGGTATGATGTTTCGTACATTCAATTTCCTTTATCTAATGAGAAAATTCTTCCTTCTGTGATGACAGCCCCTGCCTTGGAGCTTAAGCTTCTTCCAGATCATTTGAGGCATGGATTCTTGAGTGAGAATGATCCTTTGCAATTATAATAGAAATGGGCCTTGCACGAATACAAGAAGAGAAACTCGTCCGAATACTTACAGACCACAAAAACAGCTATTGGGTGGACGATTGCTAACATCCAAGGCCCAGCCATATGCATGCACCAATTCTTGTTGGAAAAAGGATCCAAGCCCACTAGAGAAGCACAGCAGAGATTGGACCCTCCCATGATGGAACCAATGTCGGGCTGAGGACGTTAAACCAAGCGCTTATTGGGAGGCAACCCAATGTTTTTGAAAAATCAATAAAAAAAAGAAAAGAAAAATAAAATAAGGTAATAATGATCGATTTTTGTGCCTCGAGGAGATTCCTTTCGTAGGCCATCAAATTGATCAGGTTTTATCTCTCTTTGCCATCTGTCTCATTTGTTTTTATATTTTTTTACTTGTTTTTGACTTTTGTTTGTTATTGTGTTGTTATCTCTTTTATGTGTCTTTAGTTTCGTTTCTGCTCTTTTCTTTTCCTTTCTTTTGTTCAATTTGATTACTCTGTGCTTTGAGCTCATTTGTGCAGCAGCTTGTGGAAACATCCAAACGGAAGTTGAAGTCATTCGCCAAAGGTTTGAAACGTGCATATCTTGGAGAAAAACAAACCCGATCGCATTATCGGTAATATTTCTTCTTTTCTCCTCTTCAATGGATGCCGATATCTTTCTGTCGAACCTTCGTAAATATTTCCCTTCACTTCCTCAAAATGCTGTGTTTAAAATTTATAAAGTACGGATGACTAGACTTTGGGCATTGATGCTCCTAAATGTGCCTGCTGATATCCGATGGCTTATCGAAGCCAAGGTGAGATTGTCCGGTGAGCCGGACATTAATCTCGCAAAATACATGCCTGGTCTAGGAAAGAGCTACTACGCCAAGAGGCGAAGAGCGAAAAGGTTACAAGTATGTTATAAATGTGCTAGATGGAATTGTAACCAGACTTGTCGTTCATTAGGTTTTGCGTCCAGGAATAGAGAAGATAAACTTTCATTTATTAAGAATGGTTTGAGTAATGAGTCGCTGGATAATGTTTTGTTAACTCTCGAGTCACATTCTTGTGGACTTGTTCAGCGTGAATTGCTTAATCTATGGACACAATTTCGTGATGAATTGCAGTGTTATAGTCTAGGGAATCTGACTAAAAACGACCCTGTTTGCCAGTTTATAAGAAAACTGGATGGGAAGCAAATCCCCGACTCATAGAAGGCGTTTCAGCCGTTACTGGACGTAAAACCAGAGGAAGATGTGAGCCACAATCACAACTACTTGTATATTTGAATGTGTGTTGTTGTTGTCGAATTTTATTTCTTTCTTGTTTCGTTTGATCTGATTATCAATGTTGTTTTTGTGTTGTTGTTGTTTGTTGATTTTGTTTGTTTTAATTTCAAGTTTTCTTTTTGACAAACCAGATGACTACCCCATGATATAAGCACACGTGGAAGACAAGTATGGAGGTTTTGTCAACCTCCGCCGAAAGTATATCTTTACTTTTCATGCTTTACGTGGGAGACAAGTGTGGCGGTTTTGTCAAACCCCACCGAAAGTATATCTCTAATTGTCATGCTTCACGTGGGAGACAAGTGTGGCGGTTTTTTCAAAACCCACCGAAAGTTTATCTCCATTTTTCATGCACACGTGGGCGACAAGTGTGGAGGTTTTGTCAAACCCCACCGAAAGCATATCTATTTTTTCAAATCTCAGGGTGATAAATCTGCATCGAGCAACCCCCACCGAAATTATGTCACCATGTGTCAAATTTGAGAGTTTTACGTGTGTATATATCCATTCTCCATATTTTCAAATGTCATTATTATAACCTGTCTTACACTTGAAAAGCATATTACCTAACGTGCGTCATTGTCTTACACAAGGTTAGAGCACTTGTGGAAATAGAGAAAACACCAATTCGGCGATTCCAAAATATATGCGTATTTTGTGGATCGCAATTTGGTAAAGATGGAGAGTTTACAACAACAGCTCTTGATCTTGGTAGGACTTAGCTGCGAGGGGTATTCATTTGATTTATGGAGGGGGTAGTCTTGGGTTAATGGGGTGTGTGTCGACAGCTGCATCCCTAGGAGGGAGTAAATTTCTCGGCATTATCCCTAAACCATTAGCTGTACGAGATATCGTAGGCAACACAATCAGGAAAGAGTTACAAGTCTCTAGCATGCATGAGCGTATTGCACATATGGTTGTTAAGTCCGATGCATTTATAACTTTACCTGGTGGTTATGGCACATTAGAGGAGATATTTCAAATCACCTCTTGGGCACAGCTAAACATCCATAAAAAACCCATTGGTTTGTTAAATGTCAATAACTTTTTTGATGGTTTGTTGTCTTTTCTTGATCAAGCTGTAGAAAAAAATTTATCTCACCATCAGCGAGGCAAATCCTTTTTACAGCTTCAACGGCAGGGGAGTTAATTGACAAACTACAAGAATTCGTCTATTCGCCTGATCCAACAACAGCTCGGATTGATTGGTTTGGAGAAGGCAATAAGAGGCGTAAACTGGATTTAACGCTCCATCTATAATCTCTATCTGCTGGTTTGCTTTGTTTTCGTTTGCTTTCTTTTATTGTGTTTATTTGAGTTTTTTTTTTATGTCATTTCTTTTTGAGTTTTTTTTTTCAGGTTGTTTCTTTCGTCCCAGGTAATATTTTCTAATCTTGATTTTTAGAGTGGTGGCTTAAAAAGTTTATGTCCTCTTGAAACGCATTCTGGATCTCTTTAATCCAGAACGACTGAATAAAGAGGCTAACCTTTAAACTTTTTAGAACCATTCTAACTGACTTGTTTTTATTTGCTGGTTTGTTGGACTTTGTTATTTTATGAGTAAGTTTGATTTTATGTAACTTAGAGTTGTTACGTGTTGTCTTTATTAGTTTCGATTCAAAAAGAGAAATTTGTGGAAAACAACTTGAGAATGGCAGAATATGGGGTTTCTTGAACCCTTGAAACGCATTATCTTTGAATAAATCCGTAGTTTGTTTATTTCATGTTGTTTGAAGTGTCTTGTATCTTGTTTTGTTCTTTCATAATAAAGGTATACAGGCTGGAAACCTTAAGTCTGCGGGCTACTGGTCCTAAGGATTGTTGAAATATACAATCTTGACTCAGGTGTAACAACGCCACGTACCTCTTTTCTTGCATTTTGTGGGATGATGATAAGATAATGATTGAATTAAGAATAACTCTTGGAAAATGATAAATGATGCATGGATCCGTGTGCTTAAAATGTTTATTGGTTTTGCTTTACCTTTGATTCCTTGCGCAACATTGAGCACTGAGCTATTATCACTGAGTTATTTGTTTACTTAGAGCAAGTTTATGTAATTTAAATGTTTCTTCAGATTTTAATGAATTCTAGAACTTGTTTGATGGTCACTCGAGGCGAAATCCTAGACTGTGCAACATTAGGGAAATGATTTAGGCCACCTTTGGACCGTTTGAGCCTTCAGAGCAAACCTTGACTGAAATTGATCCCTAGTTACCCTTTTGAGCCTCTGTAAACCTTTTTCTTTGTTAACTCACTAAAAGATTTCCTAACTTCCATTGAATTTGTTCCAAACAGTTTATCCCTTACCTATGAGCATGTAAATCATTCGCAATTACATTTTGAGCTAGTTCTGGTTTTGGGAAGTTAGAGGAGGTTGGATTATGCCATGAGCAATGCAAGTGAGTTTTATTATATTTGTTAAAAAAAAGAGAAAAAAAAATCTGTACTTATCTTCGACGTACTTAAACATTGAGGACAATGTATTGTTTAAGTGTGGGGGAGTGGAATTGCAGTAAAAAAAAAAGAGAAAAAAAAGAAGTTCTATACCCTTGGGTGTTCTTAAAAAGAATGAAACATGGGTGTAGTTTCTTTTGTTTTCTAAAAAAAAAAAAAGAAGAAAAAAAAGAAAAAAAAAGAAGATTGAGTGTTCTAAATAAGTTTGGGGAGTAACCTGGTGAATTAAAATAAAGTTGTGTTATAGGGTTGAGCTCTACATAGTCTTGAATGATTTATGTGTTTGTTGGTGATTTGAGCCAAATTATTATCCTTTATCATACCTTCACCCAAGCCAAACGTTACAAGCTTAATAAAGTCCTACTGATCCTTGGTGTTGTGCATGTCTACATTAGTGGAGAGTGACTTGAAAAGCAGGCCTATGGAGTTCATTTATACACACATCTTCAATATTAAATATGATTCATTTTTATGCATAAACTCATCCGGGTTACAAGTGATTAGGTGAGAATGGCACTACACACACACACTTGAGGAATTGAAGTGAAGCGAAACTAATTTTTGAGATAAAATTCTTGATCAAGTGCATTATTTTGAGGTATTCCTTGGGTTATAATTAAGTACAATCTTTGAGGCCTATTTGTAAGTTGAAGCATTGGTGTGTTTTAATTTTTCTCTGATTATGTTTCGGTTTAGTTTTGTTTCGTATCATTTTAGTTGCTCGAGGACTAGCAAAGTCTAAGTGTGGGGGAATTTGATAGGTGTCTATTTATGTATTACTTTTATATCAATTCGTCCATGTTTCTTGCTATATTCCTTGGTATTTTTATGTTTTTGTGTGGTTTTGATGTTTGTAGGAGTTTTGGAGCAACTTGCACAAAAATGGAGTAAAACCCTTATTTTCACCTCTGCTAGTCAGTGATCTTCTCGGATTTAATTGTATTGATATACAATGAACCCGACGACATATTATATACCGTTGGAAAGCTCTCGAAGTCTATTTTCTGGAGAAAATTACGGTTTATAAATCCATTCAGTGTACCAAAAGTTGTAATCAAAACAGTGTGAGATGTATAGAAATATAATTCCACAAGTCACTGTAGCATGTATAATACGGGGCACTGTAGCAAGTCACTGTAGCAGATTATTTAAACACATTTTAGGGTTCTATTTTCATAACTTGAAGAGGGGAGAACGTGGTGGAGGCTTCAGCTCTGGAATTCTTTCATCTCTTGGAGTTCTTGAAGGAGAAAGGAAGCTTGGAAAGAGGAAGAACTACAATCCTAAGAGAATTACATCAAATTTGCTAAGTTTTTCCCTTCCCTTTCATTTTCTGGAATGTCTCCATGTTGTATTGTATTTACCACGTTCTTAAACATGTGTAACTGAATCTGAATTGGTTGATGGTGATTTCAAAGCCCCTGATATGGTTTTTGTAAGTTGATTGTGCAAGAAGTTGTTATCCAATTCTCTAATTGAAGTTGCTTGTATTTTCCCATGTCTAATGCTTATGAGTGCTTGCTGATTGTATTTGGAATGGCCAACTGAATATAATCTGGATATTGTCTATTGCTAGATTAGAAATCTTAATCCGTAATTGTCTTGAATTTCTAATCATTAGTAGCAAAATTGTGATCAGAGATTACAATTGGAGAATATAACCTAAGTTAAATAATCCGAGCTTGTGTGTTTATTGCTTAGATCAACCTATCTTTCTTATCATAATGCATCCATTGAATTAAACTCAGAGAGCTTGTGCTAGGTTGTTTAATGGATAGAGATTAAATAAAGAGCTTGTTTTATTTAACAACAAAGTAAGGAAAGATTGGGATAACAGAGCTTGTTGTTCTCTACGGTTGATAATTTCAATGGTGTAATTGGATGACAATTCTACGATTAATTCGCAAATCCATATCTTGTGGTAGAGAAGGATCCCTTAACCAGATTTCTCCCATTGATTTTTCATTCAAATTTACTTTCTGTTTTGTTATTCTTTACTTGCATTCTTATTTCATTTATTAAAGCATTCAACAAAAATTCCCCCCTGTTTAGTTTATTGTTGCTGGAAATAACAAATTCAATTAGAATCAATCCTCGTGGGAACGATATCTTACTTATCGCTTTATTACTTGTGCGACTAGTATACTTGCTAGTTTCGAACGCATCAATGTGCCCTTTTAAGGGTGTTTGTCTAAGGGCTAAGATGCCTGTTTAATGGTGAATGAAAGCATCCTTATAATGCTATGATAAAACACTCCTCAGTACACCTACCTCTTAGGTTTCCAGCACTCTTTAGTGCACCTACTTCCTAGGGTTTGGTAACACTCTTCAGTGCGCCTGTTCTAAGGACTTGAAATACTTTTAAGTGCACCTACTTCTTAGCGTTTTCAACACTCTTCAGTGTGCCTCTTCTTAGGGCTTGTGCCTATTATAAAGACTTAAAACACTTTTAAGTACATCTACTTCTTAGGGTTTTTAACACTCTTTAATGCGCCTCTTCTTAGGGCTTCTGTCTATTCTAACGACTTGAAACACTCTTAAGTGCACCTACATCCAAGGGTTTCTTCTAATGCATGCCCATTGGGAAAATGTCTATCATGCGCTGCTTAACGATCTTTAGACCTTTTCATTCTTCATACCTTCGGCTGAGTACTCTTTTTTTTATCTCTTCAGGTATTTATATTCAATGGGTTTCATTCCCAGTGTTCTTAATTCTACTCTTGATTCTTTTTTGCCTGTTGGGAAAATTCTTGATTTGTCATGTTCTAATATTCTTCATTCTCGACTTCTTATGCATTCGTCATTCTCTTCACTAAGGACTTCTTGTCACGTTATTGATTCTTTGACTCACTAGGGATTATTCCATTATCTTTGTAAGCTCCTGCACAATTCAAACATTTCTTGATAATGTAAAATCGATTCAAAATTTTTTACATTGTTCAGTGCGTTCTTCAACAAACTGTTTTCTAGTATCTAGAGGAATTCTTCCATGTGATTTCGTTAAAGATTCTACCGACTGACGCTACTCTTGTTTCCTTGTGAATTGCTAAACTATTACCATGGTCGGGTGCTTGTCATTGGTTTTGTTCAAAAATTCCTTCTACGTCTTGAGGTTGATGCAGAGTTGATAAGTGTCTATTTATATATCATTTTCATATCAATTCGTCCATGTTTCTTTGCTATATTCCTTGGTATTTTTATGTTTTTGTGTGGGTTTTGATGTTTGTAGGAGTTTTGGAGGAACTTACACATCTTCTCGGATTTAATTGTATTGATATACAATGAACCCGATGACATATTATATACCTGTCTCTTATACACATCTAGATGTGTATAAGAGACAGGCTCTCGAAGTCTATTTTCTGGAGAAATTTACGGTTTATAAATCCATTCAGTGTACCAAAAGTTGTAATCGAAATAGTGTGAGAAGTATAGAAATGTAATTCCACAAATCACTGTAGCATGTATAATACCGGACACTGTAGCAGGTTACTATAGCAGAGTATTTAAACACATTTTAGGGTTTTATTTTGATAACTGGAAGAGGGGAGAACGTGTTGGAGGTAGCTTTTCTGGATTTCTCTCATCCCTTGGAGTTCTTGAAGGAGAAAGAAAGCTTTGAAAGAGGAAGAACTACAATCCTAAGGAGATTCATTTACAAAGGAGATTTTCATAGGATTTGCTAAGTTTTTCTTTTGCTTTTCAATTCTGGAATTTCTCTGTATTGTATATATGTTGTGTTTAAACATGTGTAACTGAATCTGAATTGGTTGAGGGTGATTTCAAAGCCCTTGATATGGTTTTTGTGAGTTGATTGTGCAAGAAGTTGTTATCCAATTCTCTAATTTAAGTTGCTTGTATTTTCCCATATCTAATGCTTATGATTGCTTGCTGATTGTATTTGGAATGGCCAACTGAATATAATCTGATTGTTGTCTATTGCTTGAGTAGAAATCTTGATCCGTAATTGTCTTGAATTTCTAATCCTTAGTAGCAAAATTGTGATCAGAGATTGCAATTGGAGAATACACCTAAGTTAAATAATCCGAGCTTGTGTGTTTATTGCTTAGATCAACCTATCTTTCTTATCGTAATGCATCCCTTGAATTAAATTTAGAGTGCTTGTTCTAGGTTGTTTAATGGATAGAGATTAAATAAAGAGCCTGTTTTATTTAACAACAAAGTAAGGAAAGATTGGGATAACAGAGCTTGTTGTTATCTACTGTTGATAATTTCAATACTATAATTGGATGACAATTCTACGATTAATTCGCAAATCCATATCTTGTGGTAGAGAAGGATCCCTTAACGAGATTTCTCTCATTGATTTTTTACTCAAATTAACTTTCTGTTTTGTTATTCTTCATTTTGCATTCTTAGTTCATTTAGTTAATCATTCAACAAAACCCCCCTTATTTAATTTATTGTTGCTGGAAATAACAAATTCAATTAGAATCAATCCTCGTGGGAACGATATCTTACTTATCACTTTATTACTTGTGCGACTAGTATACTTGCTAGTTTCGAACACATCAAGTTTTTGGCGCCGTTGCCGGGGATTGATTTTCTAATCGATTTGTTATTTTGTTTTCATTGTTGATTCGTATTTTGTTTGTTTTTCTTTTCTGATTGTTTGTGTTTAGGCGACATGACAGTAAATTTCCAGCAATTCATTAGCCAATTTGAGCCACAATTACATTGGAGTGTAAATGAGGTAAGCACTCAGAACATTGAACAACAACTTTCTAAGCTAACCTCTCTTGTGGAAAACATGGCTGTAGGACATATACAGAAGCCTTATGCATGTGAGGTATATTCTACCATGGAGCATCTAATGGACATGTATCCAACTTTACAAGAAGAAGATATGGAACGAGCCAATGCCATGGGTGGGTTTCCAGGACAACCAAGGCAATGGTATGATCCCTTCTTCTCTAATACTTACAATGCCAGATGGGGAGATCACTCTAATTTTAATTACTGGAATCATCAACCAATCGCCCCAAATGCCATACCAAATCGGCCACAAGGTTTCAATCAACCTAGGGTGCAACAACCATTTCAAATGCAACCACCACCAATGCCCATCCAGCACCACAACCAGCTTCACAAAACTCAGTATTGGCTCTCCAGGATTTATTAATGCACTTGCCACTAACACAATGCATTCCATCCCGCAGGAAACTGGGGCAAGTAGCCAAATCTCGCAAATCAGAAAAATGAACAATTGGCTAACTAGCAGAGCAAATTCAAGGCCCAATGCTCAGAAAAATTTCTTCTCAAACGGTTTTTTTTGATCATCCAAGAAGAGAATGGGGCTTGTGTGTAACTTTGCGAAGTGGAGAGCAAATGAAACTTGGCAAATCCAAAAACCTGACAAAGAAATCACAAACTATGAAGGAGATGGCAGCCACTTCCACCATGAACAACACATCATCTTCTAAGGTCGATCTTGAAACTCAAATTCCTTCTTATGTTACTCCTCCACCAGTTCCTAGCAGATTTGCAAAATCAAAGAAGGAGGAACAAGAACAAGAAATCCTGGAAACTTCTCACAAAATCGAGGTAAATATACCACTTCTGTATGCTATCGAGCAAGTACCTCATTATACAAAATGTCTCAAGGAGTTATGCACCAGCAAAAGAAAGTTAAAAAGAAATGAGAAAGTAAGTGTGGGGGAAGATGTTTCATCAGCTTACCAAAAAAAATCCTACTGAAATGCATGATCCGGTACGATCACCATTCCATCACCATTGGTAAAACCAAGTTTGAAAGAGCTATGTTAGATTTAGAAGCATTTATTAATGTCATGCAATATTCTATTTATGCTTCTTTAAATCTTGGACCTTTTGCGAAAACTGGTATTACCAATCAACTTGCTAATCATTTTAATGCATATCCCAAAAGAGTTGTGGAAGATGTGCTTGTGCAGGTGAATCAATTGGTTTTCCCAGCAAACTTCTATGTCCTTGAAGTAGAGGATGAGACATCTCCTAATCAAACTCCGATTCTTTTAGGGAGACCATTCTCGAAAACTGTTAGAACCAAGATTGATGTTCATGATGGCACTCTCATCATAGAGTTTGACGGCAAGGTGATATGTTTCAATATTTTTGAGGCAATGAGGTACTCTAGTGACTTACATTCTGTTTTTGCAGTTTACGTTGTTGATTCTTTGCCACAACAATATTTTGAGTTAACTCGCAAGAATAGATTGGATGTAGCTATTAGTGAGCACATAGGGACAGAAAATTCCATGAGTCAGGATTTTGATACAAGTGTCCCAAGAATGGAGGAGCTGTGGCAAAGCGTAGATGATACCATAGCGGTAACCACGAATAGGTATGATGTTTCGTACATTGAATTGCCTTTATCTAATGAGAAACTTCTTCCTTTTGTGATGAAAGCCAATACCTTGGAGCTTAAGTCACTTCCAGATCATTTGAATCATGGATTCTTGGTTGAGAATGAGACTTTGCCAATTACATGGAAGTGGGCCTTGTGCACGATACAAGAAGAGAAAACTCGTCCAAATACTTAAATCACAAAATACTATTGGGTGGACGATTGCTAACAGTCCAAGGCCCAGCCATATGGGGGCAAAGCACCAAATTTCTTGTTGGAAGAAGGATCCAAGCCCACTAGAGAGTCACAGCGGAGATTGGATCCTCCCATGATGGAACCAACGTCGGGCTGAGGACGTTAAACCAAGCGCTTATTGGGAGGCAACCTAATGTTTTTGCAAAATAAATTAAAAAAAGAAAAGGAAAATAAAATAAGGTAATAATGATCGATTTTTGTGTCTCGAGGAGATTCCTTTCGTAGGTCATCAAATTGATCAGGTTTTATCTCTCGTTGCCATCTGTCTTATTTGTTTTTATATTTTTTTATTTGTTTTTGACTTTTGTTTGCTATTGTGTTGTTATCTCTTTTATGTGTCTTTAGTTTCGTTTCTGCTCTTTTCTTTTCCTTCCTTTTGTTTAATTTATTATTCCGTACTTCGAATTCATTTGTGCAACAACTTGAGGAAACATCCAAACGGGAGCTAAAGTCATTGCTCGAAGGATTTAATCCGTGCAATCTGGGAGAAGAACAAACTCAATCGCATTTCGGTAATATCTCTCCTTTCCTCCTCTCATGGATGCAGATATCTTTCTATCGCTTCGTAATATTTCTCCTTCATCTTCCTCAAATGTGTGTTTAAAATTTATAAAGTAACGAATGACTAGACTTTGTGGGCTTTGATGCTCCTGAATGTGCCTGCAGGAATAATCCGATGGCTTATCGAAGCCAAGGTGAGATTGTCTGGTGAGCCGGACATTAATCTCGCAAAATACATGCCTGGTCTAGGAAAGAGCTACTACGCCAAGAGGCGAAGAGCGAAGAGGTTACAAGTATGTTATAAATGTGCTAGATGGAATTGTAATCAGACTTGTCATTCATTAGGTTTTGTGTCCAGAAATAGAGAAGATAAACTGTCATTTATTAAGAATGGCCTAAGTAATGAGTCCCTGGATAATGTTTTATTAACTCTTGAGTCACATTCTTGTGGACTTGTTCAGCGTGAATTGCTTAATCTATGGACACAATTTCGTGATGAATTGCAGTGTTATAGTCTAGGGAATCTGACTAAAAAAGACCATGTTTGCCAGTTTATAAGAAAACTGGATGGGAAGCAAATCCCCGACTCATAGAAGGCGTTTCAGCCGTTACTGGACGTAAAACCAGAGGAAGATGTGAGCCACAATCACAACTACTTATATATTTGAATGTGTGTTGTTGTTGTCGAATTTTATTTTTTTCTTGTTTCGTTTGATCTGATTATCAATGTTGTTTTTGTGTTGTTGTAGTTTGTTGATTTTGTTGGTTTTAATTTCAAGTTTTCTTTTTGACAAACCATATGACTACCCTATGGCATAAGTACACGTGGTAGACAAGTGTGGGGGTTTTGTCAACCCCCGCCGAAAGTGTATCTCCATTTTCCATGCTTCACGTGGGAGACAAGTGTGTAGGTTTTGTCAAACCTCGCCGAAAGCATATCTCATTTTTTCAAATCTTGGGGCGATAAATCTGCATCGAGCAACCCCCACTGAAATTATGTCCCCATGTGTCAAAATTTGAGAGTTTTACGTGTGTATATATACATTCTGCATATTTTCATATGTCATTCCATAACCTGTCTTACACTTGAACAGCATATTACCTAACGTGTATCATTGTCTTACACAAGGTTAGAGCACTTGTAGAAATGGAGAAAACACCAATTCGGCGATTCCAAAATATATGCGTATTTTGTGGATCACAATTTGGTAAAGATGGAGAGTTTACAACAGCAGCTCTTGATCTTGGTAGGACATTAGCTGCGAGGGGTATTCACTTGATTTATGGAGGGGGTAGTCGTGGGTTAATGGGGTGTGTGTCGACAGCTGCATCCTTAGGAGGAAGCAAAGTTCTCGGCATTATCCCTAAACCATTAGCTGTACGAGATATCGTAGGCAACACCATGGGGGAAGAGTTACAGGTTTCTAGTATGCATGAGCGTATTGCACATATGGTCATTAAATATGATGCATTTATAGCTTTGCCCGGTGGTTATGGTACATTAGAGGAGATATTTCAAATCACCTCTTGGGCACAGCTAAACATTCATCGGAAACCCATTGGTTTGTTAAATGTCAATAATTTTTTTGATGGTTTGTTGTCTTTTCTTGATTAAGCAGTAGAAAAAAACTTCATCTCACAGTCGACGAGGCAAATCCTGGTTACAGCTTCAACTGCAGGGGAGTTAATTGACAAATTACAAGCATTCGTCTATTCGCCTGATCCAACAATAGCTCAGATAGATTGGTTTGGAGAAGGCAATAAGAGGCGTAAACTGGATTTAACGCTCCATCTGTAATCTATATCTGCTGGTTTGCTTCATTTTCGTTTGCTTTCTCTTTATTGTGTTTATTTGAGTTTTTTTATGTCATTTCTTTTGAGTTTTTTTCAGGTTGTTTCTTTCACCCCAGGTAATATTTTCTAATCTTGGCTTTTAGAGTAGTGGCTTAAAAAGTTTAAGCTCTCTTGAAATGCATTCTGGATTTCTTTAATCCATAATGGCTGAATAAGAAGGCTAACTTCTAAACTTTTTAGACCCATTCTAACTTAATTGTTTTTGTTTGCTGACTTGTTGGACTTTGTTATTTTATGAGTAAGTTTTGTTTTATATAATTTAGAGTTGTTATGTGTTTTTGTCTTTATCAGTTTCGATTCAAAAAAAAAATTTGTGAAAAAACCTGAGAATGGTAGAATATAGGGTTTCTTTAACCCTTGAAACGCATTCTCTCTACATAAATCTGTAGTTTATTTATTTCATGTTGTTTGAAGTGTCTTGTTTCTTGTTTTGTTCTTTCATAATAACGGTATATAGGCTGAAAACCTTAAGTCTGCGGACTACTGGTCCTAAGGATTGTTGAAATATACAATCTTGACTTAGGTGTAACAACGCCACGTACCTCTTTTCTTGTATTTTGTGGGTCAATGATAAGATACTGATTGAATTAAGAATAACTCTTGGAAAATGATAAATAATGCATGGATCTGTGTGCTTGAAATGTTTATTGGTTTTCACTTTGCCTTTGATTCCTTGCGTAACATTGAGCACTGAGCTATTATCACTGAGTTATTTGTTTACTTAGAGCAAGTTTATGTAATTTAAATGTTTCTTCAGATTTCAATGAATTCTAGAATTTGTTTGATGGTCACTCGAGGCGAAATCCTAGACTGTGCAACATTGGGGAAATGATTTAGGCCATCTTTGGGCCGTTTGAGCCTTAATAGCCAACCTTGACTGAAATTGATCCCTAGTTACCCCTTTGAGCCTCTGTAAGCCTTTTTCGTTGTTAACTCACTAAACGATTTCCTAACCTCAAATGAATTTTTTCCAAACAGTTTATCCCTTACCTATGAGCATGTAGATCATTCACAATAAAATTTTGAGCTATGTTCTGGTTTTGGGAAGTTAGAGGAGGTTGGGATGTGTCATGAGCAAAGCAAGTGAGTTCTCTTGTGTTTGAAAAAAAAAAGAAAAAAAAACCAATCTATACTTATCGTCCACGTACTTACACATTGAGGACAATGTGTTGTTTAAGTGTGGGGGAGGGGAAGTGTAATAAAAAAAAAAGAGAAAAAAAAAGAAAAAAAAGAACAAAAGAAGAAGAATAAGATATCTATACCCTTAAGTGTTCTTAAAAAGAATGAAACAACAAAGTGTGGGGGTGTAATTTTCTTTTTTTTCTGCAAAAAAAAAAAAAAAAGATTGAGTGTTCTAAATAAGTTTGGGGGAGTAACCTGGTGAATTGAAATGAAGTTTTGTTATAGGCTTGAGCTCTACATAGTCTTGAATGATTTATGTGTTTGTGGGTGATTTAAGCCAAATTATTATCTTTTATCATACCTTCACCCAAGCCAAACGTTACAAGCTTAATAAAGTCCTACTTGATCCTTGGTGTTGTGCAGTCTACATTAGTGGAGAGTGACCTGAAAAGCAAGCCTATGGAGTTCATTTATACACACATCTTCAATATTAAATATGATTCATTTTATGCATAAACTCATCCGGGTTACAAGTGATTAGGTGAGAATGGCTCTACACACACACACGCTTGAGGAATTGAAATGAAGCGAAACTAATCTTTGAGATAAAATTCTTGATCAAGTGCATTATTTTGAAGTTTTCCTTGGGTTATAATTAAGTACAATCTTTGGGGCCTATTTGCAAGTTGAAGCATTTGTGTGTTTTAATTTTTCTTTGATTCTGTTTCGGTTTAGTTTTGTTTCGTATCATTTTAGTTGCTCGAGGACTAGCAAAGTCTAAGTGGGGGGAATTTGATAGGTGTCTATTTATGTATTACTTTTATATCAATTCGTCCATGTTTCTTTGCTATATTCCTTGGTATTTTTATGTTTTTGTGTGGTTTTGATGTTTGTAGGAGTTTTGGAGCAACTTGCACAAAAATGGAGTAAAACCCTACATTTTCACCTCTGCTAGTCAGTGATCTTCTCGGATTTAATTGTATTGATATACAATGAACCCGACGACATATTATATACCGTTGGAAAGCTCTCGAAGTCTATTTCTGGAGAAATTTACGGTTTATAAATCCATTCAGTGTACCAAAAGTTGTAATCAAAACAGTGTGAGATGTATAGAAATATAATTCCACAAGTCACTGTAGCATGTATAATACGGGGCACTGTAGCAAGTCACTGTAGCAGAGTATTTAAACACTTTTTGGGGTTTTATTTTCATAACTTGAAGAGGGGAGAACGTGGTGGAGGCTGCAGCTCTGGAATTCTTTCATCTCTTGGAGTTCTTGAAGGAGAAAGGAAGCTTGGAAGAGGAAGAACTACAATCCAAAGAGAATTACATCAAATTTGCTAAGTTTTTCCCTTCCCTTTCATTTTCTGGAATGTCTCCATGTTGTATTGTATTTACCACGTTCTTAAACCTGTGTAACTGAATCTGAATTGGTTGAGGGTGATTTCAAAGCCCCTGATATGGTTTTTGTAAGTTGATTGTGCAAGGAGTTGTCATCCAATTCTCTAATGAATTTGCTTGTATTTTCCTATATCTAATGCTTATGATTGCTTGTTGGATTGTATTTCGAATGGCCAACTGAATATAATCTGGTTGTTGTCTATTGCTAGACTAGAAATCTTGATCCGTAATTGTCTTGAATTTCTAATCCTTAGTAGCAAAATTGTGATCAGAGATTGCAATTGGAGAATTCAACCTAAGTTAAATAATCCGAGCTTGTGTGTTTATTGCTTAGATCAACCTATCTTTCTTATCGTAATGCATCCATTGATTTAAATTTAGAGAGCTTGTTCTAGGTTGTTTAATGGATAGAGATTAAATAAAGAGCCTGTTTTATTTAACAACAAAGTAAGGAAAGATTGAGATAACAGAGCTTGTTGTTATCTACGGTTGATAATTTCAATGGTGTAATTGGATGACAATTCTACAATTAATTCGCAAATCCATATCTTGTGGTCGAGAAGGATCCCTTAACCAGGTTTCTCTAATTGATTTTTCAATCTGTTTAAATTTGCATTGTGTTATTCTTTACTTGCATTAATATTTCATCTAGTTAATCAATCAACAAAACCCCCCTCATTTAGTTTATTGTTGCTTTCGAATAATAAATTCAATTAGAATCAATCCTCGTGGGAACGATATCTTACTCATCACTTTATTACCTGTGCGACTAGTATACCTGTCTCTTATACACATCTAGATGTGTATAAGAGACAGACTTTGATGCGTTCGAAACTAGCAAGTATACTAGTCGCACAAGTAATAAAGTGATAAGTAAGATATCGTTCCCACGAGGATTGATTCTAATTGAATTTGTTATTTCTAGCAACAATTAACTAAATGGGGGGTTTTGTTGTTTGATTAACTAGATGAAAAACTGAATACGACGGTAATTAATGAATAACACAATCCAAACTTAATTGAAATGGGAATTAATCAATGATAGAAATCTGGTCAAGGGATCATTCTCCACCACAAGATATGGATTTGCGAAATAATTGTAGAATTATCATCCAATTACACCATTTAAATTATCAACCGTAGATAACAATAAGCTCTGTTATCCCAATCTTTCCTTACTTTGTTGTTAAATAAAACAGGCTCTTTATTTAATCTCTATCCATTAAACAACCTAGAACAAGCTCTCTAAATTTAATTCAATGGATGCATTATGAAAAGAAAGACAGGTTGATCTAAGCAATAAACACACAAGCTCGGATTATTTAACTTAGGTTATATTCTCCAATTGCAATCTCTGATCACAATTTTGCTACTAATGATTAGAAATTCAAGACAATTACGGATCAAGATTTCTAGTCTAGCAATAGACAATATCCAGATTATATTCAGTTGGCCACCCAAATACAATTAGCAAGTAATCATAAGCATTAAACATGGGAAAATACAAGCAACTTCAATTAGAGAATTGGATAATAACTTCTTGCACAATCAACTTACAAACACAATATCAAGGGCTTTGAAATCACCCTCAACCAAGTCAGATTTAGTTACACATATTCAGACACAATATATATACAATACAATACATAGCAATTCCAGAAAATGAAAGGGAAATGAAAAACTTAGCAAATCTGATGAAATCTCTTAGGATTTGTAGTTCTTCCTCTTTCCAAGCCTTCAATCTCCTTCAAGAACTCCAAGAGATGAGAGAAATCCAAAGATGCAGCCTCCTCCACGTTCTCCCCTCTTCAAGTTATGAAAATAAAACCCTAAAATGTGTTTAAATACTCTGCTACAGTAACCTGCTACAGTGTCCCGTATTATACATGCTACAGTAATTTGTGGAATTACATTTCTATACTTCTCACACTGTTTTGATTACAACTTTTGGTACACTGAATGGATTTATAAACCGTAGATTTCTCCAAAAAATAGACTCCGAGAGCTTTCTAACGGTATATAATATGTCATCGGATTCATTGTATATCAATACAATTAAATCCGAGAAGATGGTTGACTAGCAGAGGTGAAAATGAAGGGTTTTACTCTATTTTTGTGCAAGTTGCTCCAAAACTCCTACAAACATCAAAACCACACAAAACCATAAAAATACCAAGGAATATAGCAAAGAAACATGGACAAATTGATATGAAAGTAATACATAAATAGAGTTTCCTCTTTCATAATAGCATCTTCCTGTTTATTATTGTCTGGATCAGAATTTTTTGTATCTTCTGTGAAGCTGGTTATGCTTTCCTCTTGTGAGTATTTTGCATAATCATCATGATCATCAAATACTACATTTGCAGATTCTATGACTGCCTCAGTTCTCAGATTGTAAACTCGAAAAGCTTTGCTGTTTTGTGCATATCCCACAAAGACTCCTTCATCACTCTTATATCTAATTTTCCTAACAGTTCTCTGTCGTTTAAGATGTAACACCTACAACCAAAGACATGAAAATATTTCAAATTAGGTTTTCTTCCTTTCCAGATCTCATAAGGTGTTTGATTTGTGCCAGGTCTAAGAAAAACTATATTTGAAATATAGCAAGCAGTGCTTATAGCTTCAGCCCATAGCCTCTTGGTCAACTTCTTACTATTAAGCATTACTCTTACCATCTCTTGAAGAGTTCTATTCTTCCTCTCTACAATGCCATTCTATTCAGGGGTTTTTAGAGCTGAAAATTCATGATCAATTCCATGATATTTACAAAAATCAGCATAGCTAACGTTTTCAAACTCCTTTCCATGATCACTTCTTATTCTTACAATCCTTCCAATGTTCCTATTTTGCTCATTTTCAAGCTTGACACAAAGGTTCCTGAAAGCATCAAAAGTGTCAGATTTTTCTTTAATGAAGTCAACCCAAGTATATCTAGAAAAATCATCCACACAAACAAATATATATCTCTTACCTGTAATGCTTTCAATTTGCATGGGACCCATAAGATCCATGTGAAGCAAATCAAGTATCTTAAAAGTACTAAGATGTGGATTTGATTTGTGTGAACTTCTAATTTGTTTTCCTATTTGACATGGTCCACAAATTTTATCAATTATCATCAAATTTAGGAACTCCTCTTACAGCACCTAACTTAGTTAATTTAACCAAGTCTTTGTAATTTAAGTGTCCTAATTTTTGATGCCATAATTCTAAATTCGAAATCCTAGCATGAAATGCAATTTCTACTAGATAACAATTATCTAAAGATCTATTACCTTGTACAATGCATTAACCAAAATTATGTAAGACCATGCATTTGTTTTGTGTGAAGTTAACAGTATACTTTTCATCACAAATCTGACTAATGCTAATAAGATTAGCCTTTAAGTCTTCCACTAAAAGAACTTTTCTAAAATTGGGTGGCCTTTGACATTCAATGTGCCTTGACCAATAATCTTACTTTTCCATCCCCAAATGTGACATTTCCATCCCTGCATGCTTTAAAATCTGTTAGAAATAATTTATTTCCAATCATGTGCCTGGAACAACCGCTGTCAAAATACCACAAATCATTAGAAGCATGATTAAGTGCAGTAAAGGCAACATAGCATACTGTTTTGTCTTTCTTAACCCATTGCTGTTGTGATTTTGGTAACAGTTTAAATTGTTCCAATTTTTTATGCAAAAGATTCTACAATTTAAAGCATCTAGGCCTAATATGTCCCTTTTTACCGTAAAAATAGCAAATAGGAATGAATTTTCTTACCTTTTCAGGACTGGATCTGAAAGAACTCAGTGGAGAAACATACGTTTCACTGCTCTTAGTGTTTGGTCTTGACTTTAAAGAGGTAGTTTTAAAGCTCTTACCTGATGTTGAAGCTTTTACAAAGACTGTTTTAGATGAAGATGCAACGTTTCCTTCAGTGTACCCCAATCTATGTTTGTTGGAGTTGTCTCTTCCAAGATTCAAAACTTGATCAAGTTTGGCTGCTCCAATTTTGAGCTGATCCACACACCTCTTGCTGTCAGCCAGTTTTGTTATGATTTTCTTGATATATGCTGTTTTGTATGTCAAAACAGTCTCAAGTTCAATGATGTGATTTTCAGCATAAGCTTTTCACATTTCATAACTTCATTTTCCCGCCTCAAGGTGTTGATTTCTTCTCTTTGGCTCAGCCATTCACCATAGAGTGCATTCTAAGTTTCTTGCAACTCTTCATAATATTCTAGTCCATCTTCTTCATCTGAATGACCAATACTGTCTTGACCATCTTCTGTATGTCTGACATAACAGGATTTCCTTTATCTGTTGCAGATGCTGTAAATGCAACAAAATTACTCATACAATCTTGGTCTTCTGACTCCGATTCTGATTCATCATTCCATGTTGCTATCAGCCCTTTGTTTTTCTTCTTGAGATTAGCACATTCAGATTGAATATGCCCATAACCAGAACATTCATAACACTGAATCTGTCCTTTCTTTTCAGGTTGTTTAGCTTTCTTTTTATCATTCTCCTTGCTGAATTTTCTAAATTTTTCTTCACTTGAGTTTGATGACTTTCCTTGATTCTTTTTCCTGAAATTTCTTTTCATAAACTTGACATAATTTTTTGTCAGAAAAGCAATTTGTTTAGAATCAGTTTCATCAAGCTCATCACTACATTCATCTTCAGATTTTTCAGCTTTCACATTAGACGCATTGCTTTTACCCTTTTGTTTCTGAGTACTTTGATTTATTTCAAAGTTTTGGAGAATGCCAATCAGTTCATCAACTCTCATTTCATCAGTGTTTTTAACTTCTTCAATGGCAAAAATTTTATGTTGAAATTTGTCAGGAACTGACCTAAGTATTTTACTAACAACTTCTGCATCAGTGAAATTTTTACCAAGCATGTATGCAGAGTTTGTTATGTGACGTATCTTAGAGTAAAAATCAGAAATTGATTCATCTTCATGCATCATCAGATTTTCAAATTGAGAATTCAGCCTCATTAATTTAGATCTTTTAACAGATGCAGTACCTTCATGTTTTACCTCAAGTATGTCCCATGCTTCTTTGGCTGCTTTGCATCTAGAAATCTGTCCAAAATTATTCAAGTCGACTGCAGCAAAGATTGCGTTAAGAGCCTTGGAGTTCCAACTGGATCTACGGTATTCTTCATCAGACCATTCATCCTCTGGTTTTGGTTCGGCATTACCAATAGCATTCAGTTTCGTTAGAGGTGTCCACCTCTTAAGTACACTCATCCAAGCCCTGTCATCAAGAGACTTAATGAACATCATCATTCTCACCTTCCAATATGGATAATTACTGTCATCGAGAATAGGTGGTTGCATTCCAGATCCTCCGTTACGTATAAACTCCATCCTTCCAGATTAACTTGATCGTTTTCTTCACTTGTCTATCAGTGAACCTGCTCTGATACCAATTGAAAGTTTTGGAGGTATGCAGTTATAAATAACAATACAGTCAACTGTAATGTAAATCAACACATGAGGATTTTTACGTGGTTCAATTATAAAAACCTACGTCCACGAACAGCTATCGAGCTGCAATTCACTATGCTCTTGTTTGTGCAATCTTTAGGACCTTTTACAGTGCTTACTCACCCTCACACACAGACCTAATCTTTAACAAACAAAATCTTCGCAAAGATTCTAAACACTAGTGACACTGCTCACTCTCTGTCACAGATAACTTAACAGCACACTGTTAAGTTAGACATAACACCCGATGTCTGACAGAATAAACACTCAACCCTCATGATTCCCTAAGTGTTTACTAACTCTCTCAGACTTTATCAACACCTCATATACGATTTTTAATTCCCATACATGATTACAAAGACTCAATAAATCAAAAACATAAAGACATACCTTGGCGTTAAAGCTTGTCTCTTGCAAAGTTGCAGAATGCCTTCAACAACCAACAATCTCCTTTTTTGAGTAAAAAGACTCTATCACTCTCCCTTCACTATGTTGCTGACGTTTTATTATATACTGAGAGATCTTGATACAATCTTCCTAAAGTCTTGTAAAGATCTTAATCAAGATCACATTAGGATTAGGATAAAACAGAATAGGAAATGCTTTTTAGTTAATCTCCTAACGCAATAAGGGTATATCAACTATCTTTCTGTTTGGATTAGGATACAAAATATTATCCTGATCAAGAGAGATAATAATCAAAGTACTTCCTATAAAAATTAGCTAAAAACAGTAAAATAGGAATAAAACACTTTAATTACTTGTATCACAAGTTAACCAAAATTTTGAACATATGTATATCACATGTTTGACGTTATCACCAACAGCATCGATTATGTCGTCGAACTTACGCCAAGCATGGTGGTTGTTGCTAGTGATGAAAACTTTCTGGTTACCTCCCACCACTAGATTTCTTAATATATAAAATATTTATTATTATTTAAAATTATATATTTTTATTTAATAATACTATAAAAAACACAAAGGCTAGTTTTGGAACTAAACCACTAGATTTCTTAATAAATAAAAATAAGATTTTAAATAAATATTTATTATTATTTAAAATTATATATTTTTATTTAATAATACTATAAAAAAACACAAAGGCTAGTTTTGGAACTAAAACATTGTCACATGATGTAGACATATAGAATTCAGATTTACGTGAATTTAAGTAATAAATCACTCAAATTAAGTGATAAGTTTAGTACACAAACAAAAAATAATCACTAATGTCTTAAATCTTTTAAGATTTAAGTGAAATGTAGGGTTTCATTACTAGGGAACACTTAGTTTTGGCCGTGTTTACTAATATTCTGTCCCCCATTTTCAAACAAATGTTAAATGACAGTAACTTTTTATTGACTTTTGATTACTTAAATCATAAAATACTTAAATTTGTTTAAAATTTATTAAAATATTAAAACATTTCTTTCTCTTTCCTCCTTATTAAATATTTAAGTTGTGTTTATTTGTGTTTTTTGAGTTTTCAATAAATGTGTGATTGGTTTTAAATTTTTTTAAATTTTGAAAATGATATGTGATTGATATTGATTTAAATGTATTGAAAAATATGCATTTTTAGAAAACAAATTTTTGAAAATGTGAACCGACAAAACCTTAATTTTTAGTTCTCATTTTTTACTTGTCATCATCTCTATCCTTATCATCTTCCTGAGACAGAATTTTTTTTCTCACGTGTCCCTCCACCAAGGTGTCTTCCTCCGCGGCAGCCACCACCAAAACGATGAGCCCTCACCTCACCTTTCTAGTTTCTCTCCTCTACTCTCCTCTACTCTTTATCTCTCTTTTCTATTTGATTTAATAAACTGTAACTATGAGTCCATTTTGGCAATGGCACGATGCACAGTGTTGATATGGCAAACAGTGGTAGGTGTGGGTGTTGCGTCGATTTTGGCCTAAATCAGTTCCTGATGGACATAGTGTAATGTTGCAAGCTCTTTTTTTTTTTTGGTTGAATGGTTTGTTTCAAGCGTGTTTGATTGCTGGTGGAATGGTGTCTTGCTGTGGTGGTAGCTGGTGGTGGGTGTGGATGGTGCGACGGTTTTAGCTTGTTGAACAGCTTGTTTTTGGGTTCTTAGTGGAATGAGTTAACTGGCTTGTTTTTGGTAGCTGCAACTGGTGGTGGATATGGCTTAAATGGTGACTTGAAGCAGTGGTGTTTATCTTATTTTATTTTATTTTTTAATTTTGACTTGAATGGCTCCGATGAGTTTTGGTTTGAATTGGTATGTTGGAAGCTATGTTTGTGATTGTGTGTGTATTGGATTAACAAGGAGTGTCGACGTTGAAACAACAATGTGAGGTCTAGGTGTAAATAGGGTAAAACAATTAAAGGATTGTATTTTAGTCGGGAGAAGTCCACAAACACCTCTTAGGCTTGACAAAATTATCAATCAAGGATAGTCAAACTTTAAACTGACAAATTAATCCCTCATTTTAATTTTGTGAAGGTTTTGGTGTTTGATAAATAGGAAAATTCAAAAAATAGGCCAAATTAAGGGACTTAATTGAAATAGAGACCTTTCCCATAAAATTTTGATGCCATAGACCTTTTAAACATAAAATGACATGAATATCCTCATATATTCATTGTTCAAAAGGTAGAAATGTCTATTGTTTTTTCCTCTTTCCTCCACTGTCCAAAACACTCTTCAACATAAGCTGTTTGTATCAATCCTATTGTCTCCTTCATTTGAAAGTCCAATCTTCGAGTTGAATCTGAGTATAAAGGTAAGACACATCTCTCTATTCTCTCTCTAAATGAATTTTGATTTTTTGAAGTGGCTTATAATGTTTTTAAATTTTGTTGTTTTAAACCACATTATTTACCGTAGAATATGAACTGAGCTTAGGTGTAGTGCGATTTTTGCCTATATTTGCAAAGAAGTTAGATTCGTAGAGGAAAATCAGTTATTGCAGATGAGGAGGTAGAAAACTTGACATAGTATTTTAAGTGCACTCGACACATGATGACGAGTGTCGATCTATGTTCTAAACAAAGCATGTCAGATGTCGAAAAAATTTATCTAACAACAGATGTGTTGTGTCGAATGTGTGCGATTGACATCAACATCTTGTGTTGAGAAGTTGTTATCATCTGTCGAGCTTTGTCGAGTTTGTTGAGTGTCGGGTTAACTCGACACTTTTTGGCAAGCTTTGTCGAGCGATTTGGAAAAATTCTCATTTTTGTGAGCTTTTTATGCAAATTTTTAATGATTTTTTGTCCACAGACCGTATTTGATGTCTTTATCATGCATGATGGAAACTTTGCGCATATTTATATTTTACAATGGCTCTTGGAATATGAAAGAGAATAGTGGTTATTCGTACACAGGTACGAGATCCAAGCCGTTGATAATTCTTAGGTGTACTATTTATAATGAGTTAGTTGACTGTATTACTACTAATATAGGTTGGGATCATTGTAAACAAAACATAAGCTTAGAGTTTCAATTTGCTTTTAAAGATGTTCCGCCCTTGATGACTTCTATTGAGACTGACAAAGATGTTTATTTTTTTATAGAACATTATTTCTAGGACTAGTAATCATATGTACCACTAATTGTCATAGTTGAAGATAGGGACAAGTAAAGAGGAAGGTCAAGATCCAATGTAGTATCGAAGAGGCGAAGCTCTTCTCATCCCTTTTTGTTTTGCTTAGCAAGTGAAAGCAACCAATTAAGTGAGTTCACTCCTGTTTGTGCACAATCGTAATTTAATGATGAAGTTAGACTTGACTTTTAGCAAACTTAGGGGCATGCAAGGTATCAGTTAATTAGGCTGTTATGTAAAAATAAAAAAGGTGTGGCCTCCTCGTTGCCATTGAGATTAGTACGTCACCTTGATAGCATTAGAGAGTTTGAGACTTTAGGCAATATTGAGAGTGATGATGATATTGTTAATGATGATGATGACGATAATGATGATGTTAATGAGGATGGTGATGATGAGAACGATAATTACACGATTCATTTCGAAGATTTAGGTGATGCTTTGAATGATTTTAATGTTGATGGGTAGAAGTAGATGAAGGTTTAGTTAATGGTTCACATAATGTTAACGAAGGACACATGGAGGTTTTGAATGATGTGAACTAGGATGCCCTTTTTACCTTTCCTTTCCCAATTTACTCCATACCTACTCCTTTACTCCATGGACATCAGCAAGATCCGTTGTTGAATGATAAGCCGAGATTGGGTGGAAATTTTGTACATTAAAAAGCTAATTTGGGATCTGAAAATGACAAATGTCAAGCTAACACATCTCCTATTATGCATTCGTCATCTATAGTTGATGATGATACTACATCGTTTAAGTTGATGGGATCTAGATTACGGTTGGGCAAATGTTTACTAGCAAAACCAAGCTTTGCGAGAAGTTATCGAATTTGGTATTAAGACATAACTTTCAGTTCAAGGTGAGAAACTTTAATGCAACAAGGTTTGAGATTGTATGTCGTGTTGAATCTTGTAAATAGCGGTTATGGGCTACAAAGGTAGCCAATTCCTATTTCTTCCAAGTCAAAAAATACGACAACCATCATATATGCTTAGGACTTGGACTTCATCCAAATCACAAAAGGCTAGTGCACGTGTTAGTGGTAAACATATAAAGAGCAAAATCATTTAGATGTCTAGAATATATTATTCCAAGGATATTATGTTTGATATTCAAGAAGCATTGGGTGTTAGTGTCACATACAACAAGACATGGAGGGCAAAGAAGGCAGCTTTGCAAGAATTTCACGGATCTTATGAGGAATCATTCACATAACTCCTACAATATATATATGACTGAGAAAATAAACCCTGGGACTAGAACGACTTTAGAAACCAATGATAATAATCACTTCAGATGCTTTTTCATGAGTTTGGGGGCTTCTATTACCGGATTTACAACATCAATTAGGCAAGTTATCACAGTTGATGGTTCTTTTCTCGAAGGGAAATGTAGAGGTACCATATTCTTGGCTTGTTGTATGGATGGAAAAAATCAAATATACCTATTGAAATTTGAAGTTGGGCATTCTGAAAATGATGATTCATGGAATTGATTCATGACACAGTTGCGTGATCATGTAGTGGGAAATGTCCTTGATCTAGTTTTCATTTTTAACCGCCATCATAGTATTGAATGAGCTGTTTTAGAAGTCCCCAATACACTCCATAGATTGTGTACTCATCATTTGAAGGGTAACTTGAAGTCCACTTTCAAGGACAAGAACTGTTTATTTTTTTATACAACATTATTTGGAGGATCAGCAATCATATATACAAATAATTGTTATAGTTGAAGATAGGGACAAGCAAAGAGGAAGGTCAAGATCCGATGTAGTATCGAAGAGGCGAAGCTCTTCTCATCCCTCTTTATTTTGCTCAGTAAGTGAAAGCAACCAATTAAGTGAATTCACTCTTGTTTGTGCACGTTCGCAATTTAATGATGAAGTTGGACTTGACTTTTAGCAAACTTTGAGGCATGCAGGGTATTAGTTAATTAGGCTGTTATGTAAAAATAAAGAAGCTGTGGCCCCTTCGTTGCCATTGAGATTAGTACGTCACATCGATAGCATTAGAGAGTTTGAGACTTTAGGCAATATTGAGAGTGATGATGATGTTGTTGATAATGATGATGATGATGATGATGATGATGTTAATAAGGATGGTGATAATGAGAACGATGATTGCACTATTCATTTTGAAGATTTAGATGATGGTTTGAATAATTTTAATATTGATGGGTAGAAGTAGATGAAGGTTTAGTTAATGGTTCACATAATGTTAATGAAGGACACGGGTAGGTTTTGAATGATGTGAACTAGGATGCCCTTTTTACCTTTCTTTTCCTAATTTATTCCATGCCTACTCATTCACTCTATAGACATCAGCAAGATCCGTTGTTGAATGATAAGCCGAGATTAGGTGAAAATTTTGTACATTAAAAAGCTAATTTGGGATCTAAAAATGACAAGCATCGGGCTAACACATCATCTATTATGCATTCATCATCTCCACTTGATGATGATGCTACATCGTTTATAGTTGATGGGATCTAGATTACGGTTGGACAAATATTTAATAGCAAAACCAAGCTTTGTGAGAAGTTATCGAATTTGGTATTAAGACGTAATAGCAACATCGGCTTGAGAATTCTCTTATTTCGTTCCCGGACTAACCAAGAATGATCCAATTGAATCTTCTGAAGCGGATATGTACAATAAAAAGGGCTCTTCAGCTCATAAAGTTCTCGGTCAGCTTCAATGTAGGACATGCTAAAAGCTACTCCCTGCATCCCCAGCTGAGCCAAAAGATCAAATTCATTGATTCAATAACTGGAGAAGGGAATAAAGTTAGACTTGTTGATCGCGTTCAGTGATTCTATGACTCTATGTGATCTCCTGTTTGGGTCTGTTCCTATACTAAGTACTCATGTGGCTTTTTATTATATTATTAGGAGAATGCCAGGTGCTGCTTTTGGATGATCATAGAAGATCGTCTGGTGGCCTTCGAAAGCTGGAAACTTAATGAGACAAGATAACCTTTGTAATGTTCACGAAAAAGAGATGACTGCTTTAGTACATTGCTTGTGGACCTTTTGAGAATCTAATCTTCTTAGAATACTTTCCTTGGCCAGATTTCCTCCTTCAGTTTAAGTTGAAAAACTCTAATGTAACAAGGTTTGAGGTCGTATGTCGTGCTGAATCTTGTAAATAGCGCTTACGGGCTACAAAGGTAGCCAATTCCAATTTCTTCCAAGTTAAAAAATATGACAACCATCACATATGCTCAGGACTTGGACTTCATCCAAATCACAGAAGGCTAGTGCAGGTGTTAGTGGTAAACATATAAAGAGCAAGTTCATTCAGACGTCTAGAATATACTATTCCAAGGATATTATGTTTGATATTCAGGAAGCATTAGGTGTTAGTATTACATACAACAAGACATGGAGGGCAAATAAGGCAGCTTTGCAAGAACTTCACAGATCTTATCAGGAATCATTCATACTACTCCTGCAATATATATATGATTGAGAAAACAAACCTGGGACCAAAACGACTTTAGAAACCAATGATAATAATCACTTCAGATGCTTTTTCATGAGTTTGGGGGCTTCTATTACTAGATTTACAACATCAATTAGGCAAGTTATCACAGTTGATGGTTCTTTTCTCAAAGGGAAATGTAGAGGTACCATGTTCTTGGCTTGTTGTATGGATAGAAATAAACAAATATACCCATTGAAATTTGAAGTTGGGCATTCTGAAAATGATGATTCATGGAATTGATTCATGACACAGTTGCGTGATCATGTAGTGGGAAATGTCCTTGATCTAGTTTTCATTTTCAACCGCCATCGTAGTATTGAACGAGCTATTTTAGAACTTTTCCCCAATACACTCTATGGATTGTGTACTCATCATTTGAAGGGTAACTTTTAGTCCACTTTCAAGGATAAGACTTTGTTAGACATGTATTCTTAAGCTGCAAGGACATACTACCGTTCTGATTTTAACTATCTTATACGACCAATTCAATCATATACTCCCGCAGTTGTAACTTATCTTCGAGAGATTGGTGTGCAGAAATGGGTATGTTCACTGTTCCATGGTCAGAGGTATAACATCATGATAATGAATATTGCTTAGCCCATGAATAGTTGCTTACAACACACCCTATTCCTTTTGATTACATTATTAGCAGATTATTACCGGGTCAACTTGTAGCAATGGTTCTACGAGTGTCGCAGGTTATTTGCTAACTCATAATTACATCTCTCTTCATAGGCCAACGAGTTGATGGCGAAGCGTTTAAAGGAGGGTGAACATATAAGAGTTAATGGTATCTCCTTCACTATGTACGAGGCGAGCAATCATGATTGCATCAATGTGGTCGACGTGCATTTCGATACTTGTACATATAAGGTGTTTGATCTTGACCAGTTGCCTTATACGTATGTATTAGCTGTTTGCAAGTATATGAACCTACTCACGTGTCATGATTATGGTGCCTCTTGGTATACAACAGAAAGATTACTCCATGCATATGCTTTTCCTATTGTTCTTGTTGGAGTTTGTAAGGATTGGATGGTTATAAAGAAGGTAAGTAGCAGAGTGGTTTAATCGCAAGTTATGAGGAGACTAGCAGGTCGTCCTAAAAGGAACCGAATCCCTTCCGTCAGTGAGTCTAGTTGGACTCCTAGTTATGGTTCTACCGCAAGTTGTAAGGTGACCATTAGGTCATTCTAGCAGTATCGAGGACTTGCATACTCGCTTAAGAAAGGTTAATTTCTGTTGCATCATGACTTTTGTCTTTAACATTATTCGGATCCTGGATGATGTAAAACTGTTAAGATGCATTCATTTTAAACACATACTGAAAAACATCAAGTAAATTAATTATGTTCGTGAAGTTAGCATATGTACCATGTCAGCATACCCGAAGTGACCACCTAATAATATAACAGCCTGACATACAAGTATTATCTCCTCCCTCATCTCCTTATTCTATCCTCGTAATGCTTTAACCTCTTTTCGAAGTCCTATCAGCTCACAGAGTACTGTGCTCTGGAAATCGTCATTGACCAAATGTCGTTATGTATTATTGTTTAATATCGGCATAAATAAACAAATAATAATGTGCAAACATGCTCATGAAAAAATTAATTCAGTGGAAATTGAGAATATACTGTGGAACTTAATGAGATATGACATTTACGAGGGTAACTGCACATGTGGGTGGTTATACGCCACATAGGAGAAGCAGACCCATTGTCAAAGCTTGCATGTGCAGGACTAATCGGGCAAGTGGAGGGTGAGAGCGCACACGATCATCTTAAGGACTGGCTGTGTCGGTGACTGGACACACATGACGTGCATGAGGGGAACTACGCTCAAGGTGGGTGGTCGTATGTTGCGTAAGAGAAGCTGAACTAGTGTTAAAGCTTGTATGTGCAGGACTAATCAGGGAAGTGAAGGGTCGAGAGCTCACACGATCATTTTGGTGACCGGCTGTGTCGGTGACTGGATGCGCAGGTTCATCATGAGGAGATACAACCGATGGATCTTCTGTAGGCGATCACTCTATCATCTCATCCTTAGGTAAAGGAGCATCCTTAAATGCTGCCCATATCACGTGTGTACCTTTTTGAATGCAAACCACTTGAGCTAACCTAATATACTATTCGGTGGCTTGCTCTGCCTCAGTTGGCTCCAAAATGATGAGAGGACGATCTTGTAGGACCAAATAAAACACCAAATAAAATAATGGTTCAATATGAACATTAACAGGAAAAACAATAAGTGGCCTTTGACATACCTTCCTCCTAATCAACATGATATCGCGTTTGACGATCTCCTTTGGTAAGGTTTTCCTTGTCCCAATTTCAACAAGCGTGAAATCTTTTTAAGGATGACAATGGGTCAAGTATTGCCATCTCTATCCTCATCCCCGTTCATAAAGAACATCCCTATCCCCACTTATATCCCTAAACTAATAATGATGGGTGATAATGAGGATTCCCTAAATTGAAAAGGTCATCCCCATCCCCATCCCTAACCCTCCCTAAAATCATGTCATAATATTTAAAGTGTATCATTTAGAAACAATATAATTCCAATAAAGTTCCAAATAATTAACAATCCGAAATATAAAATAACATAATTCCAACAAGTTTCAAATGATAATCAACAATCCAAAATATAGAATACCATAATTCCAACAAGTTTCAAATGATAATCAACAATCCAAAATATTATAACAAAATAGACCACCAAAATGTTTGATAAAAAACATGAGACAACTCAAACATTTTCTTTCTCAATCCTCCGCATTAGCAATATTTAGTAATATAATTATTTTTAATTTTAACCAGTATATGGGGTAGGGTGAATCAGGGTGAATAATCCCTATCCCACCCATTTAAAAACAGGTATTATATATTTACTCCATCCCCATCTATCCCCATATCATAACCCTCCATCCCTACCTCTAATGGGTTGGATCCTCTCGAGTTCTCATACCTATGGGTTTTTTTGCCATCCCTAAATCTTCTTCGTAAATACCCCGTCTGCCAGCCCATATGTAGCACCAATGTATGACCCAGACTCGTACAACCAAACTTGAATAATATAATGCATTTAAGTAATAACAGACATCAAATAATGAAATTGAAGGTGTACACATAACAAGTCTAATAGTTGATTTTCTATATGTACCTGAATAGCATATGGGAACCTTTCTATGACCTGGTCACTCTTGCCCTTGTCTTTCTTAGCTGCCTTTCATTTATTAAACTTTGCCAACCTCCCATGCAAAGTTTTCTTCATTCATTTAAGTGTCTTATCAGAAGACACCGAGTCCTATAGATATTTGTTAAAACTATCAAATGTATTAAAAAAATTCAACCATTTACAAGAGACGTATCGGTGTTGATCCCATCTCAACCTCTTAAAAACATAATATAAAGCCAACTTCATAATATCTTTATTAGGCATGACTGGCACATCTAATGCCTAAAGCAATGGATAGAAATCAATGAGCTAAATGTCACTACCTTGAAAGTATTTATCCAACAAATTGCATGGATTTAGAGTATTGGTGTCAACACCAGGGAAGCAAACTTCAAACCAGTCACTAAACCAAACTCTTGCATAGAAAAACAAATAAGGCTTCTTGAGAAAAAGAAGTTGACAATAGTAAAAAAAACAAAAGTAGGATGAGCAAATGCAAAAAAATTATTGAACAAACTAGAATATAGTTCCAATGCAATGTTTTTTACCTTGAATAAAGAACCACATCTCTTCCTCATGCCCCGCTATCTAAACCTCTCATTTGAGCACATTGTGAACCAACTTAGACAAAAATGTAAGCTTTTGAATGTTTAAGAGGTACCCGAAACATGTACTACGAAACATGTTTTGTTGCCACTCAATCAAGGTAGAACGAATCCCATTAATATAGTCCAAACTTGCCAAATTAGTAATTACGACATGGTAATGCTCGCTATATGGAGTCTTAGGTGTGAACGAGAGTCCAAACTCATTTTTCATACGTTCCAACCTTTAATAAAAAGTAAATGTAAGATTCATATCATGGAAAATATGCAAAACCAAGAAAAAAACAACAAAACTGCCATAACGCTTGACAACACTTGACAGAGCTCGACAAAAAATCGAAACTCGAAATAGATCATCGACTGTCTAACATAGTTTTGTCAAATTATGAAACTGACATCCGACAATACAACTCCTTTAGATGTAGGCCCCGTCGAGTGTTGGATTTAGAATTCGACAATAGTTTCATTGTCGAATTCTTCTGCTTAGCTTTGAGCAAATTAGAGTTGCACAATTGACACTCGACGTCTCTTCGTTTTCAATACATCAAGTGTCAGTTTCATGATGACTGACGACTGATAGACATATCTCAAATAATCGACACTAGACAATCACGGATTAACCTGTTATCAAGCATCAGATACTTGGCCATCAGGAATCAGTTGTTGGTTTACATGAAATTGATGTTCAATGACCTAGAAAACCCATGATGTCGAGTGTCGGTTACAAAATCTAACACTAAACATGTGGAACCCAAATGATGTTGAGTGTCGAGCGTGAGGGCAGAGCGATGATCTGACACTCGCTATTGTCTACCTTCACGACGACATTTGTCAGTTTCCACCATTTTTACACAAGTTCAAGCTTCAAAATCTTCCCAATCACATCCCATACACTCAAACAACATCAAATTATCACAAAAAAATTTCAAAACTTGAATCTCACAATCAATAACCCTAAATCCAGCCGAAATCCCTAAATTTTATAGATTTCAAAATATAAAAATGCAATCTGTAATCCTTCGATTCACAGTAGTCTAATAATCATTTTAATCTTAACAACGTGAATATTAGCTCAATCACTCAAGAAAACAAACAAAAAACGTAGAAAAATTGAAAAGTCGTACTAATCGTTTGTGTTGCTTGTCCTCCGTTTGTGTTGCTTCTCCTCTTCAGGTTAAAATGACCATTCAAGCTTATATGCAAAATGTAAGTGATTTGTAAATGTAGATGCTTCAGTTGTGTGGTGATCGATCGGAAGCGTTTGAAAATTTTAAGAGAGATGGACTGATGGAAGGCAACGATTATGGAAGAGGAAGTGGAGGGAATGAAATATCCAATGAATTAATTGAATTTAGAAGGGTATTAATTGAATTTAGAAGGGCATTCTAGTCGCTTTATGATTAAAAGGTTTATGGTAACAAAATTTTGTAGGACAAGTCTATTTTTCAATTAAGTCCCTTAATTTGGCCTATTTTTTGAATTTTTCCTTAATAAAAAAAAGGTACAAATGAGATTTCTTGAAATTCCACGTAGCTACCTCAAGTTTATAAAATATCACATGTCTCCCTTACCATTAATTTATATGCAATTTTATATTATTATACTATTAAAATTAATATATTTATGAAATTATATCCTCTAAATTTATTATTAAAAAATTATATTAATTTAAAATATTTAAATAGGTATAATATTAACAAATACTTAGTATAAATAATTTTGTAAATTTTTTCAATTATAGAAAAAATCCATTGGTAATTGTTTGTCGTAAATTGTAGAAAAAAAAAACCCTCAATTTTATAATTCTTATATAAAAAGAGAAAAAAATACATAAAAAAGAAAAATTTGTTATCAATACTATTTCGCATATAGAAAATAAGTTTTTACCTTTATAGAGTTTCAATTATTTACCACAATAGTCAATTAAAAATATTTTACAAAATTTAACTTAAAGTGTTTGTTAGTGGTCTTTTCTATTTTTTAAATAAAAATACTTAAACTAAATTATTAATTATTTTTATTATATTTATTTAATACGTACTCTATTAATTTTATTCATACACATCTCAAATTAAAAACTTGACAGAGATTGATAACAATAAAAAGTATTTGAGACTTTTAGAAATCTATGGTGGTTATGTAAAATTTCAAGGGACCTCCAGGGAGTCTTGTGCTTCTTTCTATCAAATACCTGAATTACCCTCCATGAGATCAAACAAAAATTAAAATCAGGGATTATATTGTTAGTTAAAAGTTTGAGTGTCCTTGACAAAATTTTTACCAAACCTCAGGGGTATATGTGAATTTCTCCTTATTTTAGTCAACATATTTTTAGACAATCGTCTGAAAGTAGGGGTCTATATGTTACTAAATGTAAACATGGGGGTAAATTGTTCCTTTCGCCAAAACTAGGGGGTCCTTAGTGTCAATTCCTCTTCACAAACACTTCTTTAGTCTTACAAACTTTATATACAAACTGATGTATCATAAGATGATTAGAATCATAAATATACAAAATTACTTTATTAAATAAAGAATAATGATGTGCAAAAAAAAAAAGTGATGCCATATGAGTGTGTATATATATACACAGCTTATAAGAATAGCATTATTCTTATATAAATTTAATGGTCAATTCCACTCACCTTTCCTGTGGTTTAGGGAAATTCCATAAAGCATCCTATGGTTTCGTAAATCCCACATACCTCCACTCTTGATTAATTATGGTTAGAATGAATTTGTTTAGGCTTCTTTACTGGTTAAAAGAGCTTTTTAATACTAAAAGTTTTTTAATTTTTTTTTGTCGTTTGCCATATGAGATAAGCTTATGGAGGATTTAAAAGCTATTTTATATCTATCAGAAGAAGCCCAAAATTAAGACTTTTGGAAAAAAACTTTTTTTGTGCTTTTTTTAAAGTTTTGAAATATTAAAGATACCCTTATTTAATTTTAAATATTTTACCTTATTTTTTCCTTATAACAAAACTTTATTTTAGTAATTTAATTATAATAGCTGCTTTCATATTTATCTTAAACAATTAATAACTTTTTAATAAAAGTTTTACTTTTAGAAGATCCACTTTAAAAAGATCTACTTTAATAAGCTTTACTTGAAGAAGCTGAAACAAATAGATCTTTAGTAAATTCCATTCAAAATATATGTTTTCTCCAAATTGTCCATGGTTGACTGTTTAAATTTGTTTTAAAATACGTAAAGTTAAAAATTAAAATTAAAAAATCAAAAACTTAGGCTGTGATCTTTCCAAATTTATTGATTTCCTTGACTATTATTGCCTTCTTAATTAATCATTTGGGACCAGTGATATAGCACTCAATCTTTTTTTAAAAACTATTTCTCATGATTTTGGGATTTATAATTATTAAAAGTTGCTATTAAATAAATTAATTATTTAAAAATAAAAATAATTGACTGAGGTTACAACGTAATCTATTAAAATATTTTATTTATTATATTTATAAAATTAGTAATTCAATTTATTAACTTGGATACTTTGACTCTATTAATTAACCAAATTACCCCTTTAGCTGTTGTCTTTAATAGAAGTTTACTAATAGTAGCGGAGGTTTGTGAAATTTTCATAACCCTGAAATGCTAAATGGGATTTCATTAAACTACATGGGATGCATGTGACATTGACCCTAAATTTAGTTGTGAAAGAGTGATACTGAGGGTTAATATTAACCCATTGTTGATCCTGAATGTTTATTCTTGAATTAGTCGAAGACAGAATGATCTAAAAAAAAAAGTGCCCAGTCATTTCCAAACTCAATGATCGATCATTTTCCTGTTTCAACTTGAGGATAATTTATAAATTCAAGGGAAGAACAAGTACAAACACAAAGGAGATCATCAAATTCATATTCAAAATCGAACAAAAACGGGAGTTGAAATTAATAACTTGATCAAGGTATGGTTCTCAGCCTTGGCATCTCTTTGTTACTACAGCTTCATAGCCTCAAACATCCCCAAAGGCACGCATTGGCTTCTTGCTCTCCTCCCAATCTTCTAACTCTTCACAATCCTCCCTCTCAATTTCTCCACTATCTTCCTGCTGGCATCATTGCTCTGTTCCTCACTTGGTTAGCCAATTTCAAGCTTCTCCCATTTTCCTTTTATCAAGGTCCACTCTCACTCTCATCATCAAACCCGCATAATTCCCTGTTACATTTCATCTTCATTGCTTGTCTCCCCATCAAAATCAATCAAAACAAAAATTACCCATCTCATTGAACTCCCAAATCATCCCAAAACTCATCTCGAAATCAACAAAAAATACCAATTTTAGATTTCGTATTCATTTGGCCAATCAAAGCCTTGTTCTATGCCCCATTTCTTACTCTAGACTATGAAAATCATGTGCATCATCCAACGCCAAGTTGCTACTTTATTGTTGCATGTGGTTACCTTTTAGTCGACATCATTTTAGGTTTCTTCAACGCTATTGTGCACGCGATATTGGGTGTTGAGCTTCAGCCACCGTCTGATGAGCCTTACTTTTCTACCTTCCTCCAAGATTTCTGGAGCAGAAGGTGGAACCTCATGGTAACAAACATCCTACGCGACACCGTGTAAAATCCCAGAAGGTCATCTTCGGAAACTGTGTCCGACACCCAGTTGGCCCCACTCCCTACCCTGATGGCGGCTTTTGTGGTTTCTGGATTAATGCACGAGCTGATATTCTTCTACTTCACACATGTCATTCCCACGTGGATTGCCATTTGAGTCACGACACGTTTTTACGATATAAGTACGATATATGATTAATAAATATTAACATATTTAATGATATAAATAATTAAATATATCTTATCAATTTTTAACATGCAAGTTTATTTGATGGTATGAAATTTTACTTACTTATAATATATATTATAAAACCGTAAAATTTTATATTATAAAAGAAATTAATTTACATGATAGTAAAATATGATGATTTTAATATTTTTTATACTAATAATTAGTTATATTTTAAAATTAATTTTAATTGATATAAATATATAGAATATATAGAATATATAATTATATTAAACAATGAAGTAAATTATGTTAATTAAATATAACACGATTATAATACGTGGGTGATATGTTTAATAATTGTGTCGAATTCGTATTTCATATCTCGACACTAATAATTAAATGGGTTGACATACGTAACACGAATTATCACCTCTAATTACGTAGACATGTTTAGTTGTGAAATCTGCCATGAAGAGATTTTTGACCGCCAAGTGCCGGTTGGATTTGGTGGTGTCAGGGCCGTTAACGGTCACGTTTGTGGTGGTGGCTGCCATGTGGATGTTCTTTCAGCCCCTTCTAAGGACTGGAGTTGATGCGAAAGCCACAGAGGAGTGCAAGATTTGGATGGGTTTTGTGAAGGATATAGCAAGATTAGTTTTTGGAGTATTTTATGTTTAAAAATTGAGACCAAATTTGTGCTCATTTTGAGAAAATATTGGATGGTCGGTGGCACGTCAGTTTGGTTAAATGTGCTATTGTTAAAATGTTTTTGTGTTGGTGAAACATTAATTTTGATATTTGGACTTCCAAATCTGTCTCCTAATGCAACTAAATTGTTGTTTACCTTGCCTACTAGCAATAATTAATTGAATTGATTATCAAATTGGGATGTAAAAAAAAAAACTTGTTAATTTTAGAGAAACGATAAGAAATTTTTTTCTTAATTCATGTTTAAATACTCTAAATGGTAAATATATATCAAAGATTTTGTGTTCTCTCACCAAATTTTATTCCATTTCAGGCTTGTAAGGTGAAATGGGTCAAAGGCCTAAAATTAGTTTATGAAAGTTAGGCCCAGGCCCGAAATATTTGCCCCAAATTGAATTCATTAGGGCTCAAAGTTCTGGCTTTTATCATCTGCAACACCACGAAGGGACAGAGAGACCGAGCGAGCGAGAGAGAGAGAGAGGGAGAGAGAGCGAGAGAAAGGGAGATTGAGGGGGACGATTTGATCTACTTCATCACCAGCTCGATCTGTTTCTCGAAAGGTTAAAATTTTATTTGGTTTTTCCCTGATAAGTTTTGATTAACAATTGCCAACTTCCTTTTTCTGTTTAAAACGGTAACCTTTAGCTTATCTTCGCATTATTTATAAGTTTTTGCAGTCCTTCTCATCTGGGGTTCTCTTAATACTTGTTTTCTCTTTGTAGAATACTATCACCTTTTGCTACAGCTTCTGGGTTTGCTTAATTTTCTTCATTTTTGTTTTTATTATTTTTTATTTTTTTATGAGCTCTGCTTATGTTTAGCTCTCAAATTAGTTTCTTTACCTCTGTTTTTTAAATATAGAGATTATGCTTTGTTTGTATTTACTTTGATTATTTACCAGCATGTTAGTTTCTAAAACAGAGAGAAACGAATTAGTCCATTACTCTTTTTTTATTTTAATTTTTTTTTTCAGTTAATGACATGCTTAGCTCACTTTAATGGTAATTGTGTCAATTGAACCTAATCTGATCCTTTTGTTGAATTTTTAAGTAAGAAAACTGTGTGCCTGACATGTGAGTTTTCTTGGTATAGCTTAGGGTCATCTACGTGGCCTTTGGCCACAAGTTTCCTGCTTCCTGATTTCTTGAGTTAGCTAAGCCGGTTCAGAGAAATTATGGTTATCATAAAAAAAAGTGTAGTTGGTTTACTGCCTGTTGACTATGGTGTTAGCTATTGGTGGAATTTAATAGCATTATGCTTACTGCTTGATGTATGGTAAATTTGGGTAGCAATGGTATCTTAACTGTAAATAAATGTAGCAATATTAATGTCTAAACTGCTTTATATGGGTTTTGATCATAATGTTGGTGCTGTATTTTCCTCAGAAATTGGTGTGACCTACATGCCAACACTTCACGTAGTGGGATAATGGCTATTGAAGCTTCTACTAAACCAAACATAGGCAGTAACTTTGATGATGATGATGATGATGGTCCAGTAGTCTTCAAAAGGAATAATGCAGCCTCTAAACAAAACCAAGTAGAAGGTAAAAGGCCATCATCTTCTGCAGCCAATGGTCAAAACACCAACGTCCAGAAGGGTAAGACAGCAGTTTCATCTTCCAGGGCATCACCAGTGAAATCTCCTCCCCCAAGCCTGAAACCATCATCTTCATCCGCCAAGGCATCACCAGTCAAATCAACTTTGAAGTCCTCTGTGCCTAATTCAAAAGCCTCAAGCCCATTAGATGATCGGCTAAAACAATCACCACAACAGAATGCAGCAATTGCTGTTAAGGAGGAAGGTTATTCAGTTAAAGACAGTAATGGCCTGAAAAGTGATGATGAGGATTCTGAAGATGATAAGCCTTTGAGTGCTAGACTTAGGGGAAACGCCAACATTGCCAATAGAGGGCCCAGTGCTCCTAAAGCTGACACATTGCCCATATCTAAGGTTAACGTTAAAAGTTCGCCTGAGGATTCGGACGATGAAGTTCCATTATCCTCAAGGTTCGTGAAGTCCTGTGTGGGGTCATCAGGTGGTAAGCCTATTGGTCCTGATGAAAAGAAACCATTGGCCTCTAAACTTCAGGAAAATGGTTCCATTAAGAGGGAAAAGCAACAAACATCTTCCTCAATTTCAGTTAAGAGACCTTTAGATAATGCAAGTTCATCTGCTCCAAATTCGGCTAAAAAGCCAAAGGCTTCTGATATGTCTACGGCAGGGAAAGTTAAACAAGTAACTGTGAAAGCCGAACGGAAGACTGATGATGATGACCATATTCCAATTGCCCAGAGAATGAAGAAGTCATCATCTTCAGATAATAAATCAGTTTTTAGAAAGACAACAAAAGTGACAAAGGGTGTTTCTTCTTCATCAAAGAAGATAAACAAAAAACCAAAGAAAGTAATAAAAAATTCAAAATATTCAAAGTCAACCAAAATGCTACCAAGCTCTGGGGATGGGCAGAAAAAATGGACTACCTTGGTTCACAATGGTGTCATTTTTCCGCCTCCATACACGCCTCATGGGGTTAAGATTCTCTACAAGGGGAAAAAAATTGATTTGACCCCTGAGCAAGAGGAGGTCTTTCTCATTCCCTTAAAGATCTCATTGGAATGCTTGATCTTATATTTGCTTATGGATTCGTGCATAGTGCAGTATTGTTAGGAGGGTGTTGTTGTCCTTGCATTTGCAAGAATCTCTAAGTTGTCATTTCACTCTTGACTCAAGTTCATTGTTTTTCATATGATCTCTCAATTCTACAGGTTGCAACAATGTTTGCAGTGATGCTAGAGACAGAGTACATGAATAAACCAAAATTCAAAGAGAACTTTTGGACTGACTGGAGTAAATTGCTGGGCAAAAACCATGTAATTCAGAATTTGGACGACTGTGACTTTAAGCCAATATTTGATTGGCATCAGGAGCAGAAAGAGAAAAAGAAACAGATGACTACAGAAGTAAGTGGGTTGCGGTTGGAATTTTTTATTTTTTAAGTTCGACATGCAAAAGGATGAAATGTTAAGAGTTTATACCAAGACCGATACCATTCTCAAGGTTTCCTTTTCCCCTGGTTTGTGCTTCACCAGTTTGTCATTCTGCTTTTTCTTGTTTGGTTTGGGCACAATGTGTGACACTGGAGTTTTAGGCTTATATTGTGTAAAGATTCTTCATTTGGATGATGTCATCTTTTAATCCTGCTGAGCTTCTAGACACAATAAAAAACATTTCATGTTTTTATCGAGCCCCAGAAAATACACCATCTGTCTTGTTGATGCTACAAAAGTATTTCATAGTTTTGAACAGCACTGAGGAGATGAACTTTTGTCTGTTGATAAGTTCATTCATGTTTTTAAGTCTTAATGTTCATGAACACTAAAATATCTGGTTTTGTCTGTCTCCTATTTATTGCTTCTATTCCTGAACTCTTGAAAACGTCTGTCTTGTGCCTTCATTTAGTTGACTTCAATTTTGATCCTGCATTTATCTTCCCTTCTTTGAAGGACAGTAGTAAATTCTCATGTTTAAGACTTAGATGCTTTTCAATTTTTGCATGATAAGTGCTGTTATTATTTCTTTATTGGAGCCAAAATTTGTACTCTAATCTTGATTTTCCAGAAAAATATTGGATAGAATCTTTCTGTTTGACTATTGGTAATGTACAAGTTTCTGTTCTTGTAGGAGAAGAAGGCTCTAAAGGAAGAGAAACTGAAACAAGAGGAGAAGTATATGTGGGCTATTGTTGATGGTGTGAAAGAGAAGGTTCATCATCACGTTTCTCGTTATTTATTTCCTTTTTCCTTGAACTTTCTGTTGCTGTCTCTGGATTCATCTACTTTTCTTTTTTTCTTTTTTTTTTTGGTTGCTGTTGTTGGTTTATTTATTTATTTATTTTCATGCCTTCTTTGTTTAATAATCTAACCCATGCGATTAGTATTTAAGAGAGATTTTCAGAATATAGCCTTGAGGAATTTTTGTCTGTTTTAGTTTGATCTTACTTATTTATCCTGAGGTAGACTGAAGCCTGTCTGACTACTTTTTGTGTGAGTGGCAATATTTTGCCCTGCCTGATGGGTGGCAGTGCCTTTATGCCTCGGAACTGCCATGTCAATCTATTGTCTTTGCAATACCTCCCCTGTATCTACATATTCGCTATTACTTCTCATTTATGGGAATCTTTTTAAGCAGGCTTTCGGCCTTATGGGACTCCAATTTTGTAATCTAATTACGTATATTAATTATTCTGGAGGATTGAGATGAAAGGGTTCCTGCCAATGTTATCTAGATTATATGTTATTTTTAGTGTTGTTTCATCTGTATCAGACAAATTATCTTGTCGTCTCTGTGATTTTCTGATCGGTTTTAATGGTGAATGATGTAGTTTATTATTTGTTTCTCCCCTTCCAGCTTCATTGGTTGTTCTCCCCAACCTTTTTCATTCTAAAATCTCTGCCTCTTTGATAGATATAAAGGCATACCTTTAAATATGAAATTGATTGTAAGTATTTGTGTGCTTCTGGACACTGTATGCTCTAATGTTCTTGCCAATATGTCTTGACTGCTGTTTGGTACTACTTATAGGTTATTGATGCATCTGTTGTTGCTTTTTTTTTTTTTTTTCTTTTCTTTAGCATAGATGTCTGATGTTTGTATTCATTATTTCTATCAGGTTGGGAACTTCAGAGTTGAACCACCTGGGCTATTTAGAGGCAGGGGAGAGCATCCAAAGGTTCTGATTACGTCTTTTCATAAATGATTGAAATTAATAGCTATTATTAAAAATATGATATTTTCTTAGGTTGTGGTTATTGCTAAATATGCACTAGTTTGTACTGCCTTAGAGAATAAATGATTATTGTCTTTTTTAATTTTTCTTATCAGATGGGAAAGCTGAAAAAACGCATCTGTCCAAGTGACATTACAATAAATATTGGAAAGGACGCCCCAATTCCTGAATGTCCTATCCCTGGTGAAAGGTTTTGTTTCTCATTATATTTTTCAGAGGGGAAGGGACAGGGAGAGGCATTTAATGTGTTAGATGTCTAGGAGAACTAGGAACTCTTAAATTCTTTAGTTTTTTTTTTGTTTTTTAATTTTAAACTCTTTCGATATTTTACGTTGGCAGCTGGAAAGAAGTAAAGCATGACAATACCGTAACATGGTTAGCTTTTTGGAATGATCCAATTAATCCAAAGGAATTCAAGTATGTGTTCTTGGCAGCTAGCAGTTCTTTGAAGGGGCAAAGTGACAAAGAGAAGTATGAGAAGGCAAGAATGCTGAAGGTATCACCAAACTTCTGATATTTGGCCTTCTTCATCATTCTCACATAAGCAACTTGCTGTTTCTGGTAGCTACCTCTTTCGTTTTCAACATAACTTTAAGTATCTAACTCTATGTTATGTACAGGACTACATAGAGAGTATTAGAGCAGCATACACAAAGGATTTTACAAGCAAAGATGTTACAAGGAAGCAAATAGCAGTTGCTACCTATCTTATCGATAAACTAGCTCTTAGGGCGGGCAACGAGAAGGTATGGTACATGTTTGTATCCTATACATTTTCCAGTTGATAGTTAAGTGCAGAGTTGTGGTTTATTGAGTGCAAAAAGTTGTTGCATGAAGTTCAGGAGTATTTAATATGTATCATTCATGTCTTGACTTAATAATGCTGGGATTGTGCATGCCACTGTGATGCAATGCATTGCAAGCAGCTGCTCAGATGACTTCAGCTATTATTTTTATAATAAATGACTCACTTTTATGTTTCTCTAGTTTTGTACCATTTTCCGTGCTTTTGGATTCTGGTTAGATGTATACACTATTTTTTGATCAATGTTATTTTGGGGACTAATATTTGTTGTTTTATGGTCTGAACAGTAAGATACATTATGATTTTCAGATTTGGTGGCTGGGATTTCTTTTTGTGGTTCGATATCTATTCTTGTGACATTTGCCACTGTGCTACTTATGGTGTTTGCATTTATTTCTTTATTTTCAGCTATACATTTTACAATAGCCGTTAGCCATACATCCTCCTTATATGCAACGCTTTCTAGAATGTTTCTAGGTTTTCTTCATTTTGTGGTTTACTTCCTGCAGGATGATGATGAAGCTGATACTGTCGGTTGTTGTACATTGAAAGTAGGGAATGTAGAGTGTATCCCTCCAAATAAATTGAAGGTATGACCTCTTATCTCACCAGCATGAGAGTGTTGAGATTTCTGCAATTTAATTTTCTTAGCTGCAAGATTGGCAAATTGTAAGAGCAGAGTTGTAAATAGTTATAAATTGGTTTGGTGTTAAATTTTGGTTGCTTTCTCTGCTTATTAATTTAATGAAGTTTGTAGAAGTTTAAATCTACATTTTCTAGCTAATATTGTTCCATTTCCACTCATTCTAGCTAATTATAAGTAGTAACATTTTTGCTCGTGGATGATTATTCAGTTTGACTTCCTTGGTAAAGATTCAATTCAATATGTAAACACAGTTGAAGTCGAGCTTGCTGTGTACAAGGCAATTGGGCAGTTTCAAACTGGTGAGTAAGTGACCTCTCAAATTGGATTACATGTCTTTCTTGGAGGACCTGGGCCATTGAATTTGTTTTCCTTTTTCTAGCAAAGAAGCAAGGAGATGATCTCTTTGACAAGCTGGATACAGCTAAACTGAATGCCCATCTGAAGGAACTCATGCCTGGCCTTACAGCAAAAGTATTCCGAACATATAATGCTTCCATCACATTGGATCAGATGGTAAGTTGTCAGCTGCAGACTGGCTTCATGTAATGCAACATCATTAAGTTGTTTCCGGTAATATTTATTAAGCTTGGTCTGCATCGGAGTTTATGGTTCAGTTTCCTGTTTTTATTTAATCTCTTTTGAATTGTTTTGCCTGTGACAGTTGAATAAAGGAACTAAAGAAGGTGATGTTGCTGAGAAGATTGTGGTTTATCAGCATGCAAACAAAGAGGTAATGACAATCGCAGAAAAAGAGTTACTTAATAGATGATAGTGCCCATTTTGATTAACCTTTATCACATCTCCAATATGGCATTTTCTTGCTGCAGGTTGCAATTATTTGTAATCATCAGCGGAGTGTTTCAAAATCTCATGGTGCACAGATTGCAAAGTTGACTGAGAAACTAGAAGATGTTAAGGTAGTGACTGTTCCTTTATTATTAGCTAGAAAGTTCAAGCTCAGATAGTCGAAAGCTTATGGTGGTTCTCTTGGTGAAAAAAATTAGAATTATTGGTTGTAAGTGTAAGGACTTGCCAACTAGTCAGTATATATACTGAGCAAGAATGGGGAACGGGGATTGGTTCTGGTTTTGATGATGGGCTTGTATATATAATGCTGTCTAGTCAGACCCTTACCTGATGTTTGCCCTATGCATTTTGGGAACTTTTGTTTCTCACAAAACTTTCAGTCTTGAACCTGACTATTGTGATTTGCTTGTAGGGTGCCTTGAAAGACCTTAAAACTGACTTGGACAGGGCTAGAAAAGGGAAGCCCCCACTGAAAGATGCTGATGGAAAGCGGAAGAGGAACTTGACCCCTGAAGCGTAAGAGATATTTTGTGACCTATAATTTGGGCTCTTTTTTGCTTTCTGATACGCTTTTAAATTATGGTTTATGATTTAAATACACAGGATAGAGAAAAAGATAGCTAAAGCCAATGAAAAGATTGAGAAGATGGAGCGAGAGATACAGACGAAAGAGGATCTAAAAACTGTGGCATTGGGCACGTCCAAGATCAATTACCTTGATCCTAGGATCACAGTCGCTTGGTGTAAGCGACATGAAGTTCCTATTGAGAAGGTAAACTGCTTCCATAAGTGTTCTTTGGATGAAGTAGTTTTCCCATTAATTATGCATTTCTTCTGGTTGGATGCAATTCCTGAATTGCATGCTTCTGGACCTTGGCGGTTATTACTATATATACGTATGAGATCTTTTTGTTATTTATTACCTTGATACTCTTGCAGATTTTCAACAAGTCTCTTCTGGCAAAGTTTGCTTGGGCAATGGATGTTGATCCTGATTTCAGATTCTGATCGTTGAAAGTGATGCCTGTTTACAACCTCCCTTTGACCCACCCCCTCCCCTCCCCCAAAAAGAGAGAGAGAAAAAGAGACCCACTCCTTACCTCCTTCGAATTTCCATTACAGTAATTCTTTTTTTTTTTTTAAATTTTTTTTCCCTTTTCTGTTCCAGCGGAAAATTCATGTTGTATGTTCATCTAATCTAATTAAAGAGTTAAGATTCTTATTCACGCTTTTTCTTTTTTGGTAGACTATGAATGAAGTGTTGAGACTGGAATTGTTCCCTAAACTTTCTAACATTTCGTACTAACATAAATGTCAAAAGTACATTTAAAAATGCTTAAATTAATTTCATTGTGTTTTCTCTTCATCTTGGACTGTTTCCATATCTTGTAAGCTGCAAGCTTTTCTTCCTTTGGGATGTAACTTTTGAGTAGATAATGGTTATTGTCATTAATTTGAGCATTTATGGTGTTGAATCTGCTCCATGCGGAGACCTTGAGCTTTTCATAACTTGTGCAATTAATCCTATACGGTCGTCTGCCCTTAACATTGTCTAGTTTCCAACTCTGCCTGCAGCCACAATGTAATATTTCCATCTGTTTTCCGTGATTTTGTTTTGTACCTATGTGGTATTATACACACAAGGCTAGTTTAGACGTTTGACATGGTTTGAACCGATAACTCACCATCATCCCTTTGTGTATCTTTCGTATGCCAGAGTTAATTATCCGTTTCTTAAATTAGTACTGTATTACTTGATAGTTCTTTCCCGAAAATGTAAATTAATCGGGCATTTAGTTACAGAAAACGTTTTGTATTAATTTTACATAAAATCTAAAAGCGTATCTACTTTTATATTTGAAGTTTATGCAATGGAGTAAAGATCTAGACCACTGCTCGCAGATAGAGCGAGCTCCTATTTATTCAGTGATGGCTAATTAGTAGTACTCGTATAGGTAAACGATAATTTTGTATACAATCAAGTTCATGAAGTGGAAAGAGGCTTACGTGCATCTGTTGCTGGATATCTTATTTGCCATGCTGCATCTTAGTGGATGTACATGTGTGACAACCTTTTTCTATAACGTGATACATGGTTATATTTTTATCTCATTTATTAAAAAATATTTAATTTATTTTTTTATTTTTATCTATCTAATCCAATGAATTATCTCGATTGTAAATTAGGTTGTTCAAATTAATTTTATATGTGGTAGGAAGACAGTTAAAAAATGACTTTGTTTAAAAGGGTCTCTTTGACAAATATATTAGTTTAAAAAGAGATAATTAATATACCCCAAGGTTTGGCTAAAAGACATTATTGTCCCTTAATTTTTTGAAAATACAATTTAACCCCTGACGTCGACCGACAAATGTTAAACTTAACAATGTGAATTTAAAATTGTAGTCATGCCATTAAAAATCACACAAGCAACTAACGGCTCAAGTCAATAATCCATAGTTAAAATTTAAATTTAATATTAATAATATTTAACTAATATAATCAAAAACTTGTTCATCATCAGGAAAATTCTTATCCATCATTGCCATCTTCGAGTACCTTCGGGTGTGTTCTTTTATGAATCCAGTATTTTCGTTTTCAATTGAATTTAGGAATATGTGGTTGATTTTGAATTATTTTGAATTTTGAAAAGAATATATGGTTAAGATTGAATATAAATTGCATTGAAAAATGTACAGCACAGAAAACAGGATTTAGATTCATAAAAGAACGGAGTATTCATCTCCGTAACGCAACAACCACTACCATCACAATACCTCCTTCAGAGACCACCACCTCTATTACACAGACCAACACCATCAAGGACTTCCGCCACCATCACAGGGCTTCATCATGCATAGCAACACTACCATCCAGTGAGAGTCAGACCACACAGCCACTCAAGCAAACCCTTCACACACATCACTAAAATCGCTAGCACAGAAAACCCACAACCAAACCCAAAAACCCATAGCTGCTTAAATATTCCCTTCACAAACATCACTAAAATCGCTAACACAGAAAACCCACAGCCAAACCCAAAAACCCATAGCTCTATACGTAAATATACCACCATATACCTCAAAAAACACCATTAAATCACTGACCGCTACATACCATATACCTCAAAAAACACCATTAAATCGCTGACCGCTAGGTACTAGCTAAAATTGTTGGGACTATAGATCATATGAGACTCGCTAACCATTAAGAACTAGCTAAAATTGTTGGGACAATATAACTAAAATTGTTAAGACTATAAACCATATAGAACTCTCCGTTACGATGATATTATTCACTTTAAACTTAAATACTTATATATTTATTTTTGAATTCCACCTAAAGGACTTTATAATAATGGAGATATTTATCTATAGTTATATGTCAATGATCCTCCCTACTTCTAAGGAATGTTCTATCGAATGTGAGACCACCTAACAAAAATCGCGAGCCAAAATCGTGCTCCACAACCGCCCTCTAAATAATCTATCGCACACAAACCATAATCCGTCAGAAGAGAAAACATGCCACAGGTTCCAACAGACCATGATCACAACAAACTAAAAAATAGGAGTTAAAATAAAAAAAATTACATAAATCATAAGGAAAACAAAAATTTTCTTGGAAACTAACAGAAAAGTGGAAACCTAGAAAGGAAATGCAAATACATACAATCACACTCGAAGGTAGGAGGCGAGGAGACTTTGCAAGGAGAAGGGAGACTAAGGGGCTTGGAGACATTCAAAGTGACGCCAAGCGAAGGGTTGCTCTTGAATGCCTCATAGAGGAAGTCTACATTAGCTTTCAAAGGAGTCTTCATGACAGAGGTACATGGCACGTGGGTGCTGGCATAATTGTCGTGCTTCCTGTAGATATGAATGCTAGACGATCCATCATGTTCAAAGAACAAAGAAGAGAGAGAAAGAGAGAGAGATAGCATAGACAGGAGAGAGATTGGCGTGAGTTTATATTTATTTATTTATTTTGATTAATTTTGTTATTTGTTGACTTATCAAAACCCATTAGAAAAGGGTATTTTGGTCTATTTACTGTTTAATAGGGTTTGATGATTTTTAGATATCAACTTGCCTTAATTTTAACGTTGGTTGGCCGGTCGATGGTAGAGGGTAATTTATATATTTTTGAAGATATAAGGGATGGTCATTTTTTTAGCCAAATCCTATGGGGCATATTTAATTCTCTCTTAAAAAACTTTACATATCATGACACTGTTTGACACTTTAAGCTCAATATTAAATTGTTAAACGCTGTTGAAAGCACCTGTGAAACACTATTAAACGCATTTGTTGGACTGTTGAACAAGGGTATAACATGTCAATTTCAACATCTAAGATATTTTTGTAATCCGCACGTAAATTTATGTTATTTTTTGAATTTTCCATATGTAGTATTACTCATATGCAAATTAGTTACCTCTGTGATTATCACCGCAATATTAATATATCAATAATGCTGTACATACAAAAGTTGGGTACAAAATTTGTGTTCCAACTGATTTAGAAAATGACATGACAATATTTTGTCATTTGTCACATCACCAAATGTAATCAATTTTTAATTTTTTAATATTTATTACTATATGTTATTTTTTTTTTATTATCATCTTTTTGAATTAAGAATTTTCTTCTCATCACCGTTATGAAATTAAAAATTAATTAAAATGGATGATGTGATTGATTACAAGATATTATCATGTCACTATTATATCAATTGAGTTACAAACTTTATATCCCAACTTTATAAGTATGGCATTACCCATCAATATATTGTATTAACTCAAGTTACAATACATTCATTGAATTGCCTGTATCTTTATAGTGATGATTATTTTTTTGTTAATTATTTTTTCACAATTTTAAGCCAATACAGAATATTTTAAAATCGAATGGTATCAGTTTCTAAATTCTGTTCTGAAACATATATGCCATGTTAGTGTCAACGTGTGACACATATGCATGTGCCATGTACATGTTATTTTTTGTTCAACTTGTGATAAAACAAGAAATTAGTTTATTTCTTATTTTACTGTTTCTAGAAGTATATTTTAGGAAGTTTTTGATTTATAATAAATATCTTCTTAGAATAGGACATTATTTCATGTATCTTAGTTAAAATAGAAGAATATCTATTTGTGTCTTAATTCCTTTAGGAGTTATATTTATATCACTTCCTATTATATTTGTCATTATCCTAATATAAGTTTTATTATGATTTTTATAGGAATCTAAGGAGATTTCGTCCAGACCTCCCACTATATATACAAAGTTATTTTTACATAACTGAGTGTGTGGATTAGTCGGTTAGTTGTGGGAGTTCATGTCACGGCATTCCAATGATTAAGAGGAGAGCTTCAACGCAAATAGGAATGTCTACTTGATTTGATTTGATTTGATAAGTGTTTTATTCATGTATGAGAGGTTGTAATCGTACATGAATTATTGATTAGGTCTGTGTGAGTTAGTAGACACTTGAGAGAACTTGCGAGTTAAGTGTTTATGTAATTCAGTGTCAGACATTGTGGTTATGATATACTTAACAGTGTGTTATTAAGTTATCTGTGACAGAGAGTGAGCAGTGTCACTAGAGTTTAAGATCTTGACGGGATTTTGTTTTACAAAGATTAGGTCAGTGTGTGAGAATGAGTCAGCACTGTAAATGATCCTACAGATTGTACAAACAAGAACTTAGTGAATTGCAGCTCTATAGCTGTCCGTGGATGTAGGTTTTACAATCGAACCACGTAAAATCCTCCTGTGCCAATTTACATTACAGTTTACTGTTATATTACTTATAACTGCATACTTCCAGAACTAACAATTTGTATCAGAGCAGGTTCACTGATAGACAAGTGAAGAAAACGATCACGCTGATTTGAAAGGATAGAGTTTATTTGCAATGGAGGATTCGGAACACAACCACCTATTCTTTATGATAACAATTATCCATATTGGAAGGTAAGAATGATGATGTATATCAAATCTCTTAATGACAGGGCATGGACAAGTGTGCTTAAAGGATGGATACCGCCAACAAAGTTGAATGCTTTTGGTGATGCTGAACCCAAATCTGAAGAGGAATGGACTGATGAAGAGTACAAACGTTCAAGCTGGAACTCAAAGGCTCTTAATGATATTTTTGCTGCAGTGGACTTAAACAATTTTGGACAGATTTCTAGGTGCAAAGTGGCCAGGGAAGCTTGGGACATACTTGAGGTAAAACATGAAGGTACCACATCTGTTAAAAGATCTAAATTGATGAGACTGAATTCTCAATTTGAAAATTTGCTGATGCATGAAGATGAGTCAATTTTTGAATTTTACTCTAAGATATGTCACATCACAAATTCTGTATACATGCTTGGTAAAACTTTCACTGATACAGAAATTGTTAGCAAAATAATTAGGTCTGTTCTAGATAAATTTCAACCTAAAATTTCAGTTATTGAGGAAGTTAAAAACACTGATGAGATGAGAGTTGATGAACTGATTGGCATTCTCTAAAACTTTGAAATTAATCAGAGTACTAGGAAGTAAAAAGGAAAAAGCATTGCAATCAATGTTAAAACTGAAAAATCTGATGATGAAAGTAATGATGAACTTGATGAAATTGATTCTAAACACATTGCTTTTCTAACAAAGAATTATGTCAAGTTCATGAAAAAGAATTTCAGGAAAAAGAATCAAGGAAAGCCATCAAACTCAAATGAAGACAAGTTCAGGAAATTCAACAAAGAGAATGACAAGAAGAAATTGAAGCAACCTGATAAGAAAGGATAGATTCAATGCTATAAATGTTCTGGTTATGGGCATATTCAGTCTGAATGTGCTAATCTCAAGAAGAAGAACAAAGGCTTGACAACTACCTGGAGTGATGAATAAGAAATATCTGATTCAGATGATCAAGAATGCATGAAAAATTTCGTTGCATTCATAGCATCAGCAGCCGATAAAGGGAAAGCTGTTATGTCTGACATAACAGAACACTGCAAAATTAATGCTGATCATTCAGATGAAGAAGGAGGCCCAGAATACTATGAAGAATTGTAGGAGACTTATAATGCACTCTATGGCGAATGGTTGAATCAGAAGAAAGAAATCCAAACCTTAAAGAGGGAGATTGAAGTGCTGAAATGTGAAAAATCTTATGCTAAAAACCGTATCACAGAATTGGAGATTGCTTTGATAGACAAAATAACAAATGTTAAGAAAATCACAACAAAGCTGATTGCAAACAAAAGATGTGTTAATCAACTTAGAATCAGGTCAGCTAAACTTGATAAACTTAGAATTAGGTCAGCTAAACTTGATCAGGTCTTGAGTCTTGGAAGAGACAACTCCGACAAACATGGATTGGGATTCATGGAAGGTAATGTTGTATCTTCATCAAAAACAGTGTTTGTAAAAGCTTCAACATTAGGTAAAAATTCTAAACCTAACTCAATAAGATCCAATCCTAGTTCGAAAAGCAATGAAACATTTGTTTCTCCTCTGAGTTCTTTCAAATCCAGTCCTGAAATGGTAAGAAAATTCATTCCAATTTGTTATTTTTGTGGTAAAAAGGGACACATTAGGCCGAGATGCTTTAAATTGTTGAATCTCTTGCATAAAAGATCAAAATAGTTCAAACTGTTATCAAAGTCACAACTGCAGTGGGTTAAGAAAGACAAGACAGTATTTCATGTTGCTCTTACTGCTCTTCAACATTTTTCTAACGATTTGTGGTGCTTTGGCAGTGTTTGTTCCAGGCATATGACTGGAAATAAACAATTTTAAAAAAATTTTAAAGCATGCAGGGAAGGAAATGTCACTTATAGAGATGGAGCAAAGAGTAAGATCATTGGCAAGGGCACTTTAAATGCCAAAGTGTTAGCCCTAAGGTTACATGATAATTTTGATGATAACAATACACATTGATTAATTGAGATTTACTAACATGTTTATTTATGTGCAAGAGTAAGATCATTGAAATAATTGTAAAATCAAGAGCTTATTAAAATGAAGTGTTGAAGCTAAGGAGAAGACCACATGTTAAAGGCACCAAAGTTTAAGAACAAGGTTTGATTCAAGGAATGTGACACATGAGCAATGTTCAATCAATTGATCATATATTTCTCTACAAATGTCTAAATAACATGATTCTTGAGCTTTGGAAAACTTATTCAATTTATAACATTTCATATGTTTTAAAGAAATTCAAATTTCAAGTGTAAGGTTGTCCAAATCATCATGCAAGTTGAAAGACAAATGGAAGCAGCTGACATGAGTACCGAATACTCTTTTGGACATATCTTGAGTTAGAAAAATCAAAATAACTTGATTCTTGTGGAATTGGAAAGAGGACTTAATAAGGCACATTTCATATGTTTTGAAGAAATTCAAATTTCAAATGGAAGGCTAACATAATTGACATGCAATTCGGTGGACTGACACAGAGAAGAAAAATCAACTCACATGAGCACCGAATGGTGTTTTGGCCATATCTTAAGATAGAGATATCGAAATGCTTTGATTATTAATGTTTTGGAAAGATTATTCAAATATTCAGATCTTTTATGTTTTGAAGAAATTCAAATTTCAAACGGAAGGCTGACAGAATTATAATTCAATTTGGTGGACTGACACAAGAAAGAAAAATCAAGTCACATGAGCATCGAATGGTGTTTTGGCCATATCTTGAGCTACAGATATCCAAATGACTTGATTCTTGATGAGTTGGAAAGCTTATTCAAATGTGCAGATCTTTTATGTTTTACAGATTTTCAAATTCCAAACGGAACATTGACAAAAATGGCAGACAAGATTACGGTTTTTATGGTGGGCAGAAAATTTGGAGATGGTGTCTTCACTTGATTAAGTTCATCTCATTTGCCTATAAAAGGAGCCATTCTCCCATGCATTCAAGTAGAGCAAGAGAAGCATTCTATCAAGCAAAAAACAAGAGAAATATCAAGTCTAGAGAGCTTTAATATTCTTTATCTACTCTTTGAAGAGAGTTGTACTTTTGTTGTAAAAATTATCCTTGTTCTTGTATTGTGGTGAGAGTGAGATATTCTTGTAGAGGATAATAGTTATCCTTGAGAGAACTCTTGTTATGTGTAATCAAGAGTTGAAGGAAATTTCCTTGGTGAGGTTGTTCATCAAGAAGAACTCTTGGTGTGGTGTTATCAAGAGTTGAGGAAAGTTGCCTTGGTGAGGTTGTTCATCAAGAAGAACTTTTGGTGTGGTGTTATCAAGGGTTGAAGGAAGTTGCCTTGGTGAGGTTGTTCATCAAGAAGAACTCTTGGTGTGGTGTTATCAAGAGTTGAAGGAAGTTGCTTGGTGAGGTTGTTCATCAAGAAGAACTCTTGGTGTGGTGTTATCAAAGGTTGGAAGAAAAAGTCTTGGTGAGGTTGTTCATCAAGCAAGTTGTAAAGATTTCTACAACTTAGTGGAAAGCTTAGCTCGTGGAGCTAGGAGCCCGTGGACGTAGGCAAGGTTTGCCGAACCATGTAAATTGAGTTTGCACTCTCTCTATCCCTATCTCTTTACATTTACTTGCACTTGTGATTGTTCTTTATTACCATTCTCTTGATTGCATTCTAATTTCATCTTCTTCACCTTTATTCTTAAAGAAAAAGTGAACTAATTTTGATCTTTCAAGAAAAGTTTTATAAATCCGTTTTGATAAATAAAAACCCAATTCACCCCCCCTCTTGGGTTGCCATACCTGGGTCAACATAAAGGCCTACCCAAATTTTAAAATATCTTGCTAGTTGAAGGTTTGAAAGCTAATCTAATTAGTATTAGTCAGATATGTGACGACAAGTATATTGTTAATTTCACACAAAACAAATGTATGGTCTTAGACAACCTTGGTAAATGTATTTTAAAAGGAAATAGATCTTCGGATAATTGCTATTTGGTAAAAAGTGCATTTAAAGCTAAGATTTCAGATTTGGAATTGTGGCATCAAAAATTAGGTCACCTAAATTACAAAGACTTGGTTAGATTGACTAAGTTAGATGCTGTAAAAGGAGTTCCTAAATTTGATGACAATGTAAATGAAATTTGTGGACCATGTCAAATGGGAAAACAAATTAGAAGTTCACACAAATCCAATCCATATCTTAGCACATTTAAGATACTTGATTTGCTTCACATGGATCTTATGGGTCCTATGCAAATTGAAAGCATTGTAGGTAAGAGATACATATTTGTTTTTTGTGGATGACTTTTCTAGATGTACTTGGGTTGATTTTATTAAAGAAAAATCTGACACTTTTGAAGCTTACAGGAATCTTTGTGTTAAGCTTGAAAATGAGCAAAACAGGAACATTGACAATATAATGAGAATCAGAAGTGATCATGGCAAAGAGTTTGAAAATGTTAGCTATGCTAATTTTTGCAAATATCATGGTATTGATCATGAATTTTCAACTCCCAAAACCTCTGAACAAAATGGCATTGTGGAAAGGAAGAATAGAACTCTTCAAGAGATGGCTAGAGTGATGTTCAATAGCAAGAAGTTGACCAAAAGGCTATAGGCTGAAGCAATAAGCACTGCTTGTTATATTTCAAGTAGAGTTTTTCTAAGACCTGACACTAACCAAAAGCCTTATGAAATTTTGAAAGGTAGAAAACCTAATTTGAAGTATTTTCATGTCTGGATGCAGGTGTTACATGACAGAGCGCTGTTAGGAAAATTAGATCCAAGAATTGATGAAGAAGTTTTTGTGGGATATGCACAAAACAGTAAAGCATTTCGGGTTTACAATCTTTGAATTGAGGAAGTCATGGAATCTGTAAATGTTGTCTTTGATGATCTAGATGATTATGCAGAATACTCACAAGAGAAAAGCATAACCAGCTTTACAAAAGATACAGAAAAATCAGATTCTGACAGCAACAGTAAGAAAGATGATTCAGTTATGAAATAGGAAACAACTGCTGTTACATCAGACACAATAATGAATCAAATTTAAATAAAGACTCAAACCAAAATGAAGATGAAAGGAAAGATTCACCCACTTGGATTCAGAAAACACATCCAACTAGCTTTATCATTGGAACACCAGATGGCATGATGAAAACCAGGAGCAAGGTAAAAAATCAGGTAAGATTTGCATATTATGTTTCATTAGTTGAACCTAAAAATTTTAAAGAAGCTTTAAAAGAAGATGTTTGGATTCAGGCAATGCAAGATGAACTTAATCAATTTTAAAGAAATGAAGTGTGGGAATTAGTTCATAGACTAGAAAATACAAATGTTATTGGAACTAAATGGATATTAAAAAATAAAACTGATGAAAGTGGTCAAGTAGTAAGAAATAAAGCTAGGCTAGTAGCACAAGGTTACACTCAAGTAGAAGGCATAGACTTTGATGAAACCTTTGCACCGGTAGCTAGACTTGAATCAATCAGATTACTACTTGCAATTGCTTGTTTGCTTGATTTTGAATTGTACCCAATGGATGTTAAAACAGCATTTTTAAATGACTATCTCAATAAAGAAGTTTTTGTTGAACAGCCTAAGGGTTTTGAAGATCCTAAATATTCTGATTTTGTGTACAGATTGCATAAAGCTTTATATGGATTGAAACAAGCTCCTAGAGCTTGGTATGAAAAGTTGACAAACTTTTTGATCAACAGAGGCTATAGAAGAGGTAGCAATGATAAAACTTTGTTTATCAAACATGCATCTAACTATTTTATTATTGCTCAAATATATGTTGATGACATTATCTTTGGATCAACTAACAAGAGAAAAACTAATGAGTTTGTTAAGTTGATGCAAGAAGAGTTTGAGATGAGCATGGTAGGAGAATTAAATTTCTTTCTCGGATTGCAAGTTAAGCAAATAAATGATGGGATATTCATATCTCAATTAAAATATGCGAAAAATCTTGTAAAGAAATTTGGACTTGAGAATTCAAAACTAGTGAAAACTCCTATTAGTACTAATATGAAACTTTCAAATGATAATGCTGGAAAAGAGGTTGATGCAAGTTTGTACAGAAGCATTATTGGCAGCCTGTTATAGGTTACAAAAAGTAGACCAGACTTGTACTTTAGTGTAGGACTTTGTGCAAGATTTCAAGCAAACCCCAAAGAATCACATCTGGCAGCTGTTAAGAGAATCATCAGGTATGTACATGGAACTCATGATTATGGTATATGGTTTTCTAAAGATACAAATGATTATCTTGCAGGGTTTAGTGATGCTGACTGGGCAGGAAATACAGATGACAGAAAAAGCACATCAGGAGGGTGTTTTTATCTTGGTGCTAACTTGGTTTCTTGGCACAACAAAAAGCAAAACTTTATTTCTTTATCTACTGCTGAAGCTAAGTACATAGCAGCAGGAAGTTGTTGCACACAACTACTGTAGATGAAGCAAATGTTGAGTGATTATGGTATTGAACAAAAATCTATAACTGTGTTTTGTGATAATACTAGTGCTATAAATATTTCCAAAAATCCTGTTCAGCATTCTAGAACAAAACACATTGACATAAGATATCATTTTATAAAGGAACTTGTAGAGTTTAAGGTGATACACATTGAACACATATCCACTGATAAATAATCGGCCGACTTGTTCACTAAGGCATTAAATACAACAAGATTTGAGAATCTAAGAAAGGCCTTAGGCATCTGTCAGTTATTTGAATAAACACTGCTTGCTGTTATGTTAATTGTATCTGCAATATCATAAGTTTTCTTCTAATTTAGCATGTATGAGCTGTAATATAAAAATTGTTTGAGTGATAAGATACTGGTTTAAAATAAAAAATACATAGAGGGCTACCAATATATGATGTGTGAAAGCGATCATTGATAGTAACTTCAAGGTATCTAAGAAATATGTTGAGCTCACCAACTCAAATGAAAAGGGCTACCTCTATGTTGCGTGAAAGCTACTGTATTTAAAAATCCAATAAGATTAAAATATGTGAAACTAATATTTTTGACATCTCAATCAATTGAAAAGAAAAATGAAAAATAGCTTTCATGTGAAAGAAATAAACAGCTCTAAAATATGCTTTTTTAGAATGATTCATATGATGTTCGGATAGTGTTGTTATGTTATATTTAACTATTTTCTGTTATATTTTTTGTATCATACGATGCTCTTTATGCCAATCTGAAATTTGATTTATCTTGTGTGCCTTTGTGTCAAAAATGCCATGTCAGCTATATTGAATTGAGGGGGAGAAGTTTCAGCGACGGGAATCCTAACTTTATTAGAATTCCTTATTCTAATGGAAATCAAATTTTGAAATCCTATTCATTAATGATAGTTATTAAGCAGTTTTGGAAAGGGAAGTAAAATTAAAATTTTTTTGAAAACAAAATTTTTTAATTTCAGCCTAGTATATTACGAGAATAGTTAGGGTATATCCTGTTCATACTATACTCCAACAACAGTTTCTCCACTCTCTCTCGTCTTACTTCTCTTTCCCTGTTCTGAGAAATTGCTGCAGACCTGAAAACCCTAACAATGGTAAACATCTCTGATTCTTCAAAGATCAACAGTTCTTCGTCTTCCCAAAACTCTTCTGGTTACAACTGTAGCGACAGTGTACAGTCGTCTCTTTCACAACAGCCTCATGCAGAGATCCCAATTGATCCTGCTATGAGCGAAGATGAATTGATTTTGGTGAAAAAGATGAAAGACAAAGTGAAGCCAAAGTACAACAAGTTTCTAACAGCAGCCGTCAAGCAGAAATTCTTGAAGTATACTTCAAAGAGGAAGTTGCAGATGGAAAAACCAGTGAAGCTGACCGACTTCAATAACTATGGGTTGAGTGATCTTCTTGAGTCTATATACTGGACTCGTACGGTAAAAAATTTCCTACCCCTTGTGAAGTCTTTAATTCAAGAATTCTATGCCAACATATCTACTGTTATTGATGATCTGAAAAGCTTTCATTATCATAGAGTATATTGTAGAGGAAAGTTTGTGAAATTCTCACCTAATGTCATAAACACATTCTTTGATATTCCATTAGGTAGTTTGCACTCTTTGGATGAAAATTTTGATATGGCTGTAGTGATTAAAGAACCGACTGGTAGAGAGGATATAGAATGAAAACCGATGGATGAAATTGACCAACAATATCTCAAAAAGAAGTATAGAGTGATGTATAAGATTGCACAATTTAATTGGCTTCCCTCATCACACCAAAATCTAGTTCGGGAAGACAGAGTAAAATTTTTGTTTTATTTGGGCACCAATAGACCTATTAATTTTGGCTTGCTAGCTTATAGAATGATTGTTCAGATTGGTCCATACAACTCTGACTATCATTTGCTTGCTTTTCCTTGCTTGATTCAAGGAATTTTAGCACATAATGGTATTCTGACAAGTCCTAAGGAACATACTAAAATTCTGTCTAAATCCATCACAAAGGGCTTTCTGCATCGATTGCATGATAAAATTGATTTGTCTACACTTGAACCAAAGCCTAGGAGAGTCAGGAAAAATCTCATGAAAAATGTTGAAGAACAGTTTGCTTTGATAAATTCTGCCTTGACTGAGATTGTGCAGGATTTGAAGGATATCAAAGTCAAACAATCTGTTTTGGAGGCCAAGCTTGTAGGACAATCTGCTACTGCAGAAGAACCACAGCTCATGGAAACTGACAATGTGGTTCCTGAGAAGTCTGCAGAGCACATACTAGAACCTGATGCCCCACTGCCTAAAGAAGCTGAGCCACTACCTGCAGAATATCCAACTGAATAAACTGCTGTTGAGACAGACATAACCGTAGAGAAGAAGCAAAAGAAAAAGAAATTCAAGACAACTGCAAAAGGGATTGAAAAAAAAGAAAAAGATCATATTGGTGAGGAAACCATATGACATGAGGAAGAAGAAAATTAAATCAGCAGTTCCAGAACTGTAGGATGAGTCTTTGTCAGATGAACCAGTACAAGCAGAAACCAAGATGAAATTGCCTTCACCAATTGCTGAGGAAGAACCTCACGTTTCTCCAGTCCCTGAAACAGAGCATCATGATTCTCCACCACCACCACAGTCACCACCACATGAAGTCACAACCACATCTCCTGTAGCACAACCTGAGAAAGAACACATTCAGGAACCTTCTTCAGTAGCTGACACAACTGCACCAGCCACACCTCTACCATCTACACTTGCAGAAGAGTCACTGGTACCTTCTCAACAACCTGCTGTTGAGTTGCATACAACTGAAACCAGTGCTGAACGTCTTGAAAAGGATATTCGTAGAGTTATAGCTGAAGTTACTGCCACTTCCTGTTGAACAGCTGAAGAACAACATGCTTATATGGTTTCTGAGCAGCCTACCCCCATCTCTACTGGGAAAAGATTCAAAATGAAGGCTGGCAAATACAAGAAGCGTCCTGGTAGTTCTTCTTCCCCGCCTGTTCGCAAGTCTCCACGACTTTGTTAAGTGCTTTTGGCACTTGTGCTGAAATCAAGGGGGAGAAGGAGAAGGAGAAGGAGAAGGAGAAGGAGAAGGCGTTTATTTTTATTTCTGTTCTGTTTTGTTTTGAACTGTTCTGTTTGTTATTTGATAATTCTGATATTTTGTTGATCTCCTCCAGGGCAGTATATAAAGAATAAAGGGGAGTATGGCATGTTTATGTTTTGTATGCATTGGAACTATTTTTGGCTGTGTGTTATTTCTTTACTGTGTTATGTGTTTTTATTTGCTTATTTCATTTGATGTATGTTTTTTATTTGCTCTGATCATTACAATGGTTGCAGTGTTGTTTGACAAGTTTTTAAACTGCACTTTGTGTTATTTTTGCAGGATCTACATAATCAGACATTGTTCTGTTATATGTTTTGTAACAGCATACTATTATTATTTTTGTAAGCATGATGTTTATGTTTGATCGATCATGATTGCTTACAGTTATGACTGGCTTATTATTGTATGATTTTTTTCTTTGATCAGATACAGTTTAGTGTTTTCATCACAAGTTGCCAAAAAGGGGGAGATTGTTAGTGTCAACAGGTGACACATATGCATGTGCCATGCACATGTTATTTTTTGTTCAACTTGTAATAAAACAAGAATATTAGTTTATTTCTTATTTTACTGTTTCTAGAAGTATATTTTAGAAAGTATTTGATTTATAATAAATATTTTCTAAGAATAGGATATTATTTCATGTATCCTAGTTAAAATAAGAGAATATCTATTTATGTCCTAATTCCTTTAGGAGTTATATTTATATCACTTCCTATTATATTTGTCATTATCCCAATATGAGTTTGATTAGGATTTTTATAGGAAACTAAGGAGATTTCGTCCAGACCTCCCACTATATATACAAAGTTATTTTTACATAACTGAGTGTGTTGATTAGTTGGTTGGTTGTGGGAGTTCATGTCTCGGTATTCCAAGGATTAAGAGGACAGCTTCAACGTAAAAAGGAATGTCTCTTTAATTTAATTTGATGAGTGTTTTATTCATGTATGAGAGGTTGTAATCGTACATGAATTATTGATTAGGTCTGTGTGAGTTAGTAGACACTTGAGAGAACTTGCGAGTTAAGTATTTATGTAATTCAGTATCAGATATCGTGGTTATGATATACTTAATAGTGTGTTATTAAGTTATCTATGACAGAGAGTAAGCAGTGTCACTAGAGTTTAAGATCTGGGCGGGATTTTGTTTTACAAAGATTAGGCCAGTGTGTGAGAATGAGTCAGCACTGTAAACGATCCTAAAGATTGTACAAACAAGAACTTACAGCTCTATAGCTGTCCATGGATGTAGGTTTTATAACCGAACCATATAAAATCCTCCTGTGTCGATTTACACTGCAGTTTACTATTATATTACTTATAACTGCATACTTCTAGAACTAATATACCATTTGATTGCTCAAGTCATCAACTTAAAAGTTCAAAAATCTAAACAGTTCGAATCAGTTGCATGTTCATTAATTTTCCTCTAACAATTTTAAACTAGAGCCCTTTTACCTACAATGGAAGGAGCACTCCGACACTAGACTTGGCTTTAAAGATGTTTGTGAGGCAAGTTCTTCCTTAATAGTGTGTGATTACGAGTCATTGCAGTATCCCTTAAATCAGGTTTTCTATCCATGGGCAACATTATAATCATCAAAGAAATTCCTTTTCGGCGACAGAAAAGAGAACTATTAGTTAAAGAATGGACGATGAATACCACTAAACATAAACATAATATCGTAAAACTAACACACACAACTTCAAGCCCAAGAACACATCTTAGAATAACTGCACGTTCAAGCAAAAGAAGTACAAGTCACATTATAATTAAATGAAGAGTAGTGCAAGGACAATATGCACTGGTTCAGACTTTAGGAGAGTCCTGAACTACTATACCACGGTAACCATCCATTCTGCACTCACTTATTTTCGTACATATATAGACGACTTTCAGAACCTTAATCTTATTTGTGCGATACAAAAATATATGCACGCGTAAATTAAGAACCCAGCAAGGAAGAACGGTTTCTAGTCATCTCCATCATCCATAGCCAGGTTTGTCCTTGCCATATCCTTTTTCACCGCCCTTATCCTTGCCGTTGTCAGAGCAATCATCTCCATTGCTAGGTTTGTCTTTGTTACATCCTTTCTTCCCGTCATCATCCTTATCTTTGTCATCTCCACTATCAGGTTTCCCTTTGTCATCTTGTTTATCACCCTTGCCGCCATCACCCTTATTTGTGCCGTCATCACAATCATCTCCACTGCTAGGTTTGTTTTTGTCATCTTGTTTATCACCGCCGCCATCATCACCCTTATCTTTGTCATCCCCACTACCTGGTTTGCCTTTGTCATCTTGTTTATCACCTTTGCCGCCATCATCCTTATTTTTGCCGTCATCACAATCATCTCCACTGCTAGGTTTGTTTTTGTCATCTTGTTTATCACCGCCGCCACTATCACCCTTATCTTTGTCATCCCCACTACCTGGTTTGCCTTTGTCATCTTGTTTATCACCTTTGCCGCCATCACCCTTATTTTTGCCGTCATCACAATCATCTACACTGCTCGGTTTGTTTTTGTCATCTTGTTTATCACCGCCGCCACTATCACCCTTATCTTTGCCGTCGTCACAGTCATCTCCACTACCTGGTTTGTCTTTGTGATCTTGCTTATCACTGTCGCCACCGTTGCCCTTATCTCCACAACCAGACTTGCCTTTATCATCATTTTTGTTGCGGTCGCTCCCTCTATCTGTCTCACCGTCATTGTCACCTCCACAACTAGGCTTGCCTTCACTATCTTTTTTACGGCCGCAATCACCCTTATCTGTCTCACCGTCATTGTCATCTCCACCAACGGGTTTGTCTTTGTCACCAGGTTTATAGCCGCCATTTTCGTTTCCCTTTTCGTCCTTGTTTCCACACTCTCCAAGGCTCCCATCCAACAAATTCATGCAAAGTTGCATATTCTTCCCTGCAAAAGGTATCAAACGAGTGGCATTATTATTATTACTAGTCACATGAGGAAAAAGAAAATACAAACAAGCAATACCGGTGGGGAAAATATTTAGGTGAGCTTGACATATCACATAATTACTCTGCAAAATGTATGCCCACTGCCAAACCATCATGCATATATATATATTTTTTACATGTTTCTAATAGCAGTTAAAATGTTAATTTTTTTAAAAATATTTAATGCTGTCTTGTTTAATTTTCCTGATTTATCTCAATCCATATTTTAGGTTAAAGTTTTATTTTCATAATCTCCTATAATAATATGCAAAACTGTAAGTGAATAGACTCACCAAATTAGTAAAATGACCTTGTGAACATGTTTTATATAAGTTTTTTCTCTCATACAAGCATTTGGAATTTCTCTTACATGATAATTAAATTAGCCACATAAAGTTCACACACTTCTTCATTTACTGGCGTTTATTTTGAGAAAACTTAGCCACGTTTAGGACCTATGTTTATCTATCAAAACCTTGTACTAAAAACACTTTCAAATTAACCTACATTTGGATTGTGCTGGAATGCCAAAAGATCATCATGGTAAAAGAATAGCGACTTACGGGCTTCGGTTGTCTCAGGAAGCTGACGAGCATAGACCTCAGAGGAGATCATGACAAGAACAAAAGCTATCAAACCAAGGCCAAGAAGAAGCAAAGTTTTAGAAAAATAAGCCATTGATGCAAAGTGTTTAAGAAAGACTATCTCAAAGAAATTAACTTCTTTGCTCAAGTCTTGAAGTAATAAGTATAATGCCCTCTATTTATACAATTTTCCGGAGAAAAGAAAAAAGTGAAAGCTCGAGGAGGGGGTCCATGAGTTTTGTTTGATTTTAACGAAATGCTGTAAACTAATTATGCAAGTAACCGATGAAAAAGAGTCAAGTTTCAGCAAATTGGGAGAGGGCCCGTACATCTTCTTTATTTGTTTTACATTTTAGAAATTACTTGGCGAATTGTGTGATTTTTAATGTTTTTGTTGGTACTAAGCTTTTGTTAGAAGAGTAAAACGATTGGATAATTATGATTAAGACATGGGGAACATCTGTTTATTTAACTAGTAGAATCGTCTAACACATTGATTTCTATATATTTCTTTGTTTGACAAAGTTTTTTACGTGTGTTTATACTCAAGTTAAGTAATACTATACTCATACACTTAATAAGCTTTTTACGCAATCTGATGTACAGTAAAAATGAATATTAATATGAATCTAAGAAAGTAGTCATATTGTCTTCACTACCGTACCGATGTATCAACATTCACAGATATTAAATAATATTATACCAGATAGTGAAGTACCGTATCTATCATAGATTACACGAAATTTAAGATAAGAATACTATGTAATTGATGATATAACCAAACAACGAAATAATGTCGCGCCGGTAAGAAGTAAAAAAGTTGTAAATATTTATATACAGATCGTAAATACAATTTTATTTATTTATTTATAATTTTTTATATATTTACGATTTTTATATAATTATTTACAATTTTTTCACTATTTTTTATAAATTTTAAAAATGTTATACAGTAGAACAAGTGTACCATAGCCAAACCCATATGTGATCGTTTTTACTTTAAAACCATAAATCATATTTCTTGTCAACAAAGATTAAAGAAAAATTGATATATACGTATACACATAACATAACATAAATTCATTGATAATTTGTACTTGTCATGATGCTATACCTTAGGCTTTTTCGGGCTACGCAATCCTTTACAATATTAGTCCACTCCACTTTTCCCAAATTAATTATTATTTAATAAAACATTCGCTTCTATTTACGCAGAGGAAATGAAAATCAGGGATGCTCGAATAAATTCTCCCGATTTACCTTGCTTTTCCATTTATGACCGTAATATAATAGACATTATAGTATTCACGGCAAAATGATGATGCATGCTCGAGTTCTATGGGTTTTCAATACGGTCCGCTGTTATTTGACCATGAAGGATCAGAAAGTAAATCAATTACTGATCACTGATTTGCAAACAAATTAAATTGATATTAATGGAAATACTCAGTACAGTACATAAAGTGCGTAAAGCTTATTATTCATTTTAATGGTCCTGAAATATGCATAAATTGATCCTCGTATAAATTCAAGTAGTTCTATCGAATTAGGATGCTAGACATATTTCAGATGGAAAACTTCAGCACGTCATCAAATGAAAAAAAAAATACATAATAACAGTAGCACAAGACCAACCTAGCTGGCTAGGTCGTGTTCATTATGGTTCGTTTAGACAAATTTGTATACAAACCATGCATGCTCACATAGATATTCATGGCCACATGGCAAACTTTATTTAGAAACTTTCAGAACCTTAACGTACACCAATCTTATTTGTGCCACAGAAGCATATATAGTAATAGAACCCAAACACAGAAGTGTCTATCTAGTCTTCCCCATCGTCATGGTCATCGTCGTCGCCATGGTCATCGTCGTCGTCATCGTCATCGTCATGGTCATGGTCATCGTCATAGTGTCCAGATTGGTGCTCGTTTCCACCATGCCCTTGTCCGCACCCGTAACCTTTTCCACAGTTTTTACCATTGTTGGACTCCTCCACATGGGTTTCTGGACTCTTCTCTGCTAAAGAGATCAACGGAAGTAACGCATTATTGTTAAGTCACATGAACATATATATACACAACACAAGCAATATTGACATTCATGTTCCGTAACCCTCAATGATATCTTTAGGTACACACATTGTAATTATCAATACTTGGCATTTGGTATGGGATTTATATGAACAACGTACGTATACATATATAGGCTAGATTAATTAAGAGAGTGAAGAGTAGAAATCAATTAACTTACGAGGTTGAGTTGCCTCAGCGAGCTCACGAGCAGAGATCTCAGAGGAGATGAGAAGAACTACAGCAAATGCAAGGCCAAGAAGAAAGAAGGTCTTGGAGAAAGCCATTGTTATTATGAGGGGAATTGAAGAAATCGATACAATGTAATAAACTATATGCGACAATCTCCAAGGAACTTCTTAATTTGCGCTACTCTTGGCTGAGTTAGTGCAATCTGATGCCCTTTATTTATACAATTTTCCTTCAAAGGCTTACTAATTAAGCAAGCATAAGAATCCAAGAGCCAAGATTGAGGAAGGGAGCAAGCCCTCGCCCAATTTTTTTTTTCTTAATTTTTAGAAATTACTTGCGGGATGGATGAACCTAAAAGATCTGTTTTGCGGTGATATTAATCATATATAGTATTAAAGCTTTGGTGAGAGCAAGAGCTAATAATTTGTCTGTAATCCATTGTGATTATTTATGATTGAGCCATGGGCAAGGAAGGCCACTATTGGTAAAACGTATAGTCTGGTAAATCTAATTAAAACTCCAATACTTGTTCCCATTTAGGGAGCTTTCTTCGACCTTCTCCCATCACTGGGGGCACCCACCCAATAAGTTTTGAATTCCAAGTAACAAACGACAATATCGATCAAACCGATGGTAGCGTAATCATAAATTTATATTAATTAAGGTGGGTTAATATAAATTGAAAATAATGTTATACATTTCAAAATTCTATTCCAATAAAATAAAAATATATTTACAACTTATTTTCAACTAATTTTTTTATATAACCTCAGTTGACAAGATATTATTGAATTGGTAATTATCAAATTATGTATTTTAATCTTCTTCATTTATTTTTATTTTTGACCTGTCCAATGCTGTTTTACCAACTATAGATGAGTTGTAGTTAAATATTAACATAAAACGTTTCTCTACATCACCATGTTTTTTTTTTTTTTTTTTGGTTTCTTAAGTCTACCGAACTACATACACTGTATCTCAATGAGCAAATCCTTATTACTGACTTCAGTTTTCCACTGAGTTTTGGAATATTGCTGAATTGGAGCTCGCAAAAGCCTTCTCAGCACATTATTTGGTTTGGTATCTATTGAAGATAAATATGATGCGGTGTTTATAAGCTTGTTCGAGAGTCATCGGCTCCAAATTCAGCCCTCCGAGCACTAGCTTGTTTGGGAAAAGTAGCCGCCTTGAACAGTTAAACTATTAGGGGCCGTTTGCTACGGGGGTTTCTGAGCATGGGAATGGGAATCTGGTGGCTAACCCTTATTTGGTTGGTTTATTTATCATTTTAAGTCCTGGAATTGAGCTTTCCCATGGGTTTCAAATGCTTCTCTATTGGGGTAATGTGAAACCCTTTCAACACTTGAGTTTCATATTCCTAGGAGTCCTAAACCCGCCCTTATATAAATTTATTTATTTAATATGTATGTTTATAGCAATTTTAAAAAAGACTACTAAATTAGATATAAATTTTTATAAACTTATATATATATAATAAATAAACTTATATAAATTTATATAAATAAAAATATTATTTATTAAATTATTAAATAATATAATATAATATAAATCAATTAATATAAATATATTTATATATAATATATAATATATAAATTAATAAATATGTACATAAATATATTTATTTATAAATAAATTTAAATTTAAAATTAAATACAATAAATAAAAATATAATAAGTAAAAAATAATGTATGTATAAATTACATTTAAATTAAATTATATAAATAATAAAATAATACAATATAAATATTTGAGATAGATATATTTATATAAATATAATATACATAATATAAATTAATAAATGTTCATATAAATTTATATATTTATTTATAAATAAATTTAAATTAAAAATATAAAAAATATAATATATAAAAAGTTAAATTTATATGTAAATTAAATACAATTAAATTATATAATTTTTATATTTTATTTATTTATAAGTAAATAAATAATATGATATATAAAAACTAAATTTATATGTAAACTAAATTTAAATTAAAAATTAAATAATTTTATTTTTTAATATAATATAAATTAATTAATATAAATATATTTATATATAATATATAATATATATACATAAGTAAAAAAATAATATATATAAATTAACTTTAAATTAAATTATATAAATAATAAAATAATACAATATAAATATTTAATATAGATATATTTATATAAATATAATATACATAATATAAATTAATAAATATTCATATAAATTTATACATTTATTTATAAATAAATTTAAATTAAAAAATATATAAAATATAATATATAAAAAATTAAATTTATATGTAAATTGATGAACACTTAAATATGCATGTTTAATAAGAGTTTAATTCATCATATTGCATTAATAGTGTCATTAAATTCCTCAACTTAAACATATTTGTAGCATTTGCATCTTTGGAATTAATTCCTCTTAATTTTGGTTTTGTTACAGGTTCGGTAAAATGGACATAACTCTCTGTTTATGAATCATAATGGTGCAATTCTTAATGTTTTGGAAAGCTGATTCAATTGTCTACAAGATTGTATTTCACAAGCATCATCAAATTCGGGCTCTTAGTAGACCAAAATTGGGCTTGAAATGAACCCATGTACAGTCTCGGCTTAGTCTGACCAGGCCTCAGTATTTGGACCGTATCTCTCAAAATACGTATCCAAATTATGCAAATAAATATGTTCTAGAAAGCTGAGAGAAATATCTACAACTTTCATGTGATTAAAATTCTCAACATTTCAATGTCAAAATTGATGGTCAAAGTCGGTGCCTAATGATCCCAATTGTCAAAGATATTTACGACTAATATTTGACAATTATGCCCTTGTAATTTGACAAGTTTGCCCCTGGATGTATCTATAAATAGAGGTGCTCTTGTGACCCATTAGGGCATCTTGGCCTTGGCTGGATCATTTTGGCTTTTGGCTTTGGTAGGATCTTGTATTGTGTTTGTGTGTGTTTATGTTATTAATGAATTTCCTTTTTCTTACATTTTATTTTCTTTCTATTATAATGTTCTTCTAATTTCTCTTTTGCTAAGGTGAAAGGGTGAAACCTTGATATGAGAATAATGATTCTCTAACCCTTAATATGTGCCTAATAATCTTAATCTTTGTTGTTTATTTATATGATTTACATTTACTTTCTTAATCAATCTTGACACCACTCGTAAAGTGGAGGTCTTGATCCATTGTCGACAATCCTTGGCACATCAAATGCTTGGATCCTTTCTAGATGATGTATGGTTCTTCCTTACCGACACGAATCTAGTTAGGAACCTTGATTTGTTGTAGACATATGGATGATTGGCACATTGGATGCTTGAACCCATTTACAAGAAGTGGTATAAATATTGGTAATGAAACAAATATAATTCATATAACTAAAATGGGTTAATTATCCTTATTTGAAATATCAAGGGCGGATCCCCTAACCTTAGCCTTCATTGTTATTGTGTTAATTCCTCTTGTATTTTAATTATTCTATTGTTTATGAACTTTTTATTTTATTTACTATGGTAGGTTCTACCACCTTATGAAATTGTCTTTAATTTACTATGGTTGGTTATACCACCTATTTCATGGATGGTTTTACCTCCTCTTGCTTTTTGTTTTATATTTGAATGGTCGGTAATACCGCCTACCATCTTACATATTTATTGATATTATCTTGTCATCTCTTGAATCATCCATATCACATTTGCTTATCTTATAATTTGTAACGCTAAATCCCCTTCCTCGTGGATCGACCCCGGTCTCACCGGGTTTTATTACTTCGACACTCCTATACTTGGGAGACAATCCTTTTTCGGATGTGTCAAGTTTTTGGCGCCGTTGCCGGGGAAGGTAAAAAATTGGCGTGCAAAATTGTAAGTATTCTCTTTTCCCCATTTCTATTTTTATTTTTCTTGCATGTGCTCATCTTTTCTTTCTCTTTGCATTAGTTGGTAGAATTGTTTGTAGCCACTCACCTTCTTTGGAAAACATGCTTATACTCAACCAAGGACATTAATGGATTACATAAGAACTCATGCATAATCATGCATAGTCTTCCCTCATGATGCAAAATATTTCAAGCATGAATCGGATTTCATTCAATTCTTACCCCACTTTCATGGCCTAGATGTTGAAAACCCATTTTTGCATTTGAGAGAATTTAAAGATTTTTGCAATATCTATTGTGACCTAAATTGTAGCATAAACATCTTTAGATTAAAGCTTTTTCCTTTTTTTTTAAAAGATAAAGCTAAAACATGGCTACAAAATCTTAGGTCAAGATCCATTAGTTCATGGGATGAAATGCAACAACAATTTTTGAAAAAATTCTTTCCTTCCTATAGAACAAATTCTCTCAAAGGGCAAATCATCAATTTCACTCAAAAACAAGGAGAGACCTTTTACCAATGTTGGGATAGGTATAAAGCATTGCTTAATACTTGTCCTCATCATGGTTTGGAAACATGGGAACTAGTTTTAATTTTCTATGAAGGTCTTACACATCAAGCTAGGCAAATGGTAGAATTAATGTGTAATGGACAATTTGAAAATAAAGACCCTGATGAAGCCATGGATTTCCTAGACTTACTAGCGAAAAATGCTCAAAATTGGAACAATGTTGGAACCTATGAGGTACCAAGAACATCTAGTAGAGGCATATATAACTTTAGGGAGAATCATGATCTACCTGTTAAATTTACATCCCTAGCTAGGAAAATCGAGGACTTAGAAATGTGGTCTATGTAAGAAATTGTCTGTCAAACTTGTAATTCTAGTGATCATCCTACGGATGATTGCCCAATTGTGCCTACCTTTAGGAAAAGTCTACATGACCAAACCAATGTTTTAAACACTTTTCAAAGGTCAAATCCCAATCCTTACTCACAAAAGTTTGGATGGAAAAATCACTTGAATTTTGATTGGAGGAATGATAATCATGCACAATCTTACCAACATCCCTTTCAATCATGTCAAAATTTTCAAAAAGCTAATGATCATGCATCTTATAAGGATCTTGAAGAAACATGGAATTCATTCATTGCAAAGCAAGAGGCTTTTAATAGTCAAGTTGCTCAAACTATGGCAAACTTGAATGATGCTCTTGAAAAACTTGCATTTGCATTTAGTACTCATGAGAAAGGTGTGTTTCAATCTCAACTCGAGCCAAACCTCATCAATCCACATGTGAGTAATCCAAGTAGCCAACATCTAGATGAAGATTCGGTTAGTGCTCTTCTCGAAGATTCGGTAAGTTCTCTTCATGATGGTAAGGTTGATCAAAAGCATATTCCTAACCCTTATGAGAAAGATGATGAATCAATCTTAAAGGGTAAGGAAGAGGTTAATCAACTTACACTTAACAAAGAAAAGACCGAATCCTCACTTATGCATCATGCAAAGGAATTTAACCAAAATTTTGATATTAATGAATTTTTCGAGCATGATGAAAATGAGGAAACTAATAGGACAAAAACTAACGTGGAAGACTATATCCAAAATGAGAATTTTTCAACTCCTTCGGAAATCGGGTTACCTAGTTCTTTTGTACCAAGTATGCAACTAGTGCCCATTGCTTCTAAAGAATTTTCGTTGCTTGATTTTGTACAGGTGAAGGAGATTAAGAGTTGGGAGCCATGGTTCGAAAAAAAGGAGGAACAAACATCCACACTCAATAATGTATGCTTTAAGGACAAACAAACTCAGATAGTGGTAATCTCCTTCATTCTCACAAATAAAGGAAAAAGAAAGGTACCACCTCAATGGCATATTTTTGACCGTGGTAAATCACTTTCGAAGAGATTCCTCTTTTTGCATTTCTTTATAATGACTGATCAAATTTTATCCATTTGTGCCATATTTTCATTTTTATTCTTGATTTTTGCTATCATTTCTAGTTTGTTTCTATTTTATTTTATGTGCCTTTATTTTAGTTGTGTGTTTGCATTTTGTTTCCCGATCAAGTGGTAGATACGGTACTCGTGACTTTTAAAGTCGGTTTTTCAGTTCCCTAAAAACTGTTGCTCACCTTGCATCAATTTTCTTTTCTTCTCTCTCATTTTCTTCACATGGATACCATTCTCTCAAAATTGCACAAATATTTTCCCTCCCTTCCTCAAAATGATTTGCTTAAAATTTATAAAGCTCGTGCAGAAAGACTAAGGTTGTTGATGCGTAAGGGTATTCCTACTGATTTAAGATGGTTAATTGAAGCCAAGGTTCGATTCTCTTATGAGTTTTCAGATAATCTTGTTTCCCACATGCCAGGTTTGGGAAAAGGCTCTTACGCCAAAAAGCGAAGAGCGAAAAGGTTACAAGTTTATCACAAATGTGCAAGATGGACCTGTAACCAGCATTGCCGCTCTTTGGGATATTTGTCTAACAATAGAGAGGATAAGCTACAGTTCATCAAGGATGGACTGAGTAAAGAGTCCTTGGATGATATTCGAGTGACTCTTGAGACGCATTCTTGTGGACTTATGCAGCGTGAAATTTTGAAATTGTGGACACAATTCCGAGATGAGCAGGAACGCTATATTCTTGGGAATCTGACTCAAAATGACCCTGTTTGCCAGTTTATAAGAAAACTGGATGGGAAGCATATCCCCAACTCATAGAAGGTGTTTAAGCCGTTTCTGGACGTAAAACCAGAGGAAGATGTGAGCCACAGTCACAACTACCTGTACATATGCATGCATGCCATCATTTTTGAATTTTAATGCCTCATAGCTGTCATTTTTCAATTTGTATCTTTTGTTTGACTTATGGTGTCTTATTTCATCGTCTTTTTTTGAATTTCTATGCATAATTGTCAAATTTTTCAACAAGCAGCCGAGCTACCTATTTAGATGTCATCATTAGCATACCCTTTTTGCACTCCATAAATACCACATCTCTTGTTCTCTTCTTCACACATAGTTAGAGAGTTGCATAGACATGGAGGGAACTTAAAAACGTCGAATCCAAAGGATATGTGTATTTTGTGGATCTCGACCAGGTAAAAGTGAAGAGTTTGTCGAGGCAGCAAATTATCTTGGTAGATTACTAGCTGAAAGAAAGATTCATGGGGTTTATGGGGGAGGTAGCCTCGGGTTAATGGGTTGTGTGTCAACAGCTGCACATGTAGGAGCTACTCAAGTTTTAGGAGTTATTCCTAAAGCTTTGGCTGTAGAAAGTATTGTTGGAAAATCGGGTGGGAAGGAGTTACAGGTCTCCTCTATGCATGAACGCATGGCACATATGCTCATCAATTCAGATGCCTTTATTACTTTACCAGGTGGCTTTGGCACTCTTGAAGAAATTTTTTAAATTGCCTCTTGGGCCCAACTGAATCTCCATCAAAAACCCATAGGTTTGTTGAATGTTAAAAATTTCTTTGATCCTTTGATAAGTTTTATTGATGCAGCTGTGGAACAAAATTTTATCCCTCATTCGGCGAGACAGATCCTTGTTTCTGCCACTTCTGCTAGTGAGTTACTTGACAAATTACAAGCAGTAGACTACGAACCTGACCCAGCTAGTACTCAAATTAATTAGCAGGAGGGCAAAAACAAAAAGGGCAAATTTGTGGATGATGGAATCCCCGTTGGTAATTTTTTTGTCTTTATTATTATTTTTAGCATGTTATTTTATGAGTCTTTCAGGTATTCTCTTGACATAACAGAAGCTTCTAGTAATGTCTCCCATCCTATCTCTCTACATTTTAAACATCGAGAGAACATGTTTCATTGGTTTGGGGGGGGAAGGATAGTAAAACATAAGTGGTTCTGGAAATTTTATTTTTTTCTTGCAAAAAAAAAAAAAACGAGTTAGTAATTAAATTCAGAGTGCGGTGTAAGGAGTTTAAATCCTCTTGAGACGCATTCTGGGTCAGGAATGGCAGAGTAGGGAGGACTAGTTTGAACTCTTGAAACCCATTCTAACCAATTTGTCATTTTATTCTTGCATTTTTGAAGACTTATTTGATATTATTTAGTCTTGATTTTTGAATGTTATAACAAGGAGGTGTTATTCATTTCACTTTGAATCATTCAAATCTATGAACTCTCACAACCTTATCATTTAATAAATTGTGTGCTTATGTTGTCATTAAGCAAGTATCTATGAATCTTTCTTCACACACACACACATACCTTGATGCATGATTTGGGGTGCAAAATGAAATTGTTAGAATATTGAGTTCTTTTGTTTTGTTTAGGATAACAACACAAAGGAAAGGGGAAAGTTAAAACAAAAAAAAGCAAAAAAAAAAAGAAGAAAGAAGAAAAAAAAATAGCAATTGTGGATAAAGTTTGGTCTCGTAGCCTCCTTAATTCGAGCAATTAAGCCCGAGGGGTGCCTTAACACCTAATACCCTATGACCAACTGGTTTGGGAGCTATTGGCCCAAAGCTCGCTACATGGATTAAGGAGAAAGCTTAATGGGATTGAACATTGCACTATCCACAAGTTTCTAAGCAAAAAAAAAGCATCGGCAACCCGAGTCATTAAGCTCGTAGGGGTGTCTTAACACCTAATGCCCTAAGGCCAACTGGTCTGGGAGTCATTAGCCTAAGGCTCGCTACATGGTTAAAGATGCATTCTTTCAAAAAAAAAAAAAAAAAAACAAAAATATCTATATATTATAAAAATAAATGAATGGCCCCTGCCTAAGGGTGTTAGCCTTGACAAATATTAGAACCGATATGATTTCTTTCTAAAAAGCCCCATAGTCATGTGTCGACTAAGCATAAAAAGAAGGTTTATTAATATCTTGACTGAAGGATATATGAGTCAACAAAAGAAGAGATGGTGAGAGTTTGTTTATTTTGATAGAAATAAGGATGAGTGCAATAATGACCACCTGGATGTTAAAATTCTATTAAATCATTCTAAAAATACGCTTTAATGCTAGGGATAGCAAATATAAGTAGTTGGAGGGTGTGTGGATGAACACTTAAATATGTATGCTTAATGAGAGATTAATTCATCATATTGCATTAATAGTGTCATTAAATTCCTCAACTTAAGCATATTTGTAGTCTTTACATCTTTGGAATTAACCTCCTCTTAATTTGGTTTTGTTACAGGTTCGGTAAAATGGGCATAACTCTCTATTTATAGATCAGAATGGTGCAATTCTTAATGTTTTGGAAAGCTGATTCAATTGTCTACAAGATTGCATTCACAAGTATCATCAAATTCGGGCTCTTAGTGGACCAAAATTGGGCTTGAAGTGAACCCATCTACAGTCTCGGCCCAGTCTGATCAGGCCTCAGTATTTGGACAGTATCTCTCAAAATACGTATCCAAATTTGCAAATCAAAATGTTCAAGAAAGATAAGAGAAATATCTACAACCTTCATGAAGAAATGTGATTAAAATTCTCAACATTTCAATGTCAAAATTGATGGCAAGCGCGTGCTAATGACCCAATTGTCCAAGATATTTACAACTAATATTTGACAATTTATTGCCCTTGTAATTTGGACAAGTTTGACCCTGGATGTATCTATAAATAGAGGTGGTCTTGTGACCATTAGGGCATCTTGCCTGGCTGGTCATCTTGGCCTTGGCTGGAACATTTTGGCTTTGGCTAGGACTTGGAATTGTGTTTTGTGTGTTTATGTATTAATGAATTTCCTTTTTCTTGCATTTTATTTTCTTTCTATTATAATGTTCTTCTAATTTCTCTTTTGCTAAGGTGAAAGGGTGAAAACCTTGATATGAGAATAAAGATTCTCTAACCCTTAATATGTGCTTAATAATCTTAATCTTATAATGTTTATTCAATATGATTTATATTTAATTTCTTAATCAATCTTGACACCACTCGTAAAGTGGAGGTCTTGATCCATTGTCGACAATCCTTGGCACATCAAATGCTTGGCTCCTTTCTAGATGATGTATGGTTCTTCCTTACCGACACGAATCTAGTTAGGAACCTTGATTTGTTGTAGACATATGGTGATTGGCACATTGGATGCTTTAACCCATTTACAAGAAGTGGTATAAATATTGGTAATGAAACAAATATAATTCATATAACTAAAATGGGTTAATTATCCTTATTTGAAATATCAAGGGCGGATCCCTAACCTTAGCCTTCATTGTTATGTGTTAATTCATCTGGTATTTTAATATTCTTATTGTTATGGAAACTTTTTATTTTATTTATATGGTAGGTTCTACCACCTTATGAAAATTGTTCGTTAATTTACTAGGTCGGGTTATTTACCCCCCCCCCCCCCCCCCCCACCTATTTCCATGGTGGTTTTACCTCCTCTTGCTTTTTGTTTTATATTTGAATGGTCGGTAATACCACCTACCATCTTACATACTTGTTGATATTATCATGTCACCTCTTTGAATCATCCATATCACATTTGTTTAGCTTATAATGTGTAACGCTTAAATTCCCTTCCTCGTGGATCGACCCCGGTCTCACCGGGTTTTATTACTTCGACACTCCTATACTTGGGAGACAATCCTTTTTCGGATGTGTCAAGTTTTTGGCGCCGTTGCCGGGGAAGGTAAAAATTGGCGTGCAAAATTGTAAGTATTCTCTTTTCCCATTTCTATTTTTATTTTTCTTGCATGTGCTCATCTTTTCTTTCTCTTTGCATTAGTTGGTAGAATTGTTTGTAGCCACTCACCTTCTTTGGAAAACATGCTTATACTCAACCAAGGACATTAATGGATTACATAAGAACTCATGCATAATCATGCATAGTCTTCCCTCATGATGCAAAATATTTCAAGCATGAATCGGATTTCATTCAATTCTTACCCCACTTTCATGGCCTAGATGTTGAAAACCCATTTTTGCATTTGAGAGATTTAAAGATTTTGCAAATCTATTGTGAACAAATGTAGCATTAAACATCTTTAGATTAAGCTTTTTCCTTTTTTTTTTTAAAAAGATAAAGCTAAAACATGGCCTACAAATCTTAGGTCAAGATCAATTAGTTCACGGGTATGAAATGCAAACAACAATTTTTGAAAAAAGTACTTCCTCCCTATAGAACAAATTCTCTCAAAGGGCAAATCATCAATTTCACTCAAAAACAGGGAGAGAACTTTTACCAATGTTGGGATAGGTATAAAGCATTGCTTAATACTTGTCCTCACCATGGTTTGGAAACAGGGAGACTAGTTTTAATTTTCTATGAAGGTCTTACACATCAAGCTAGGCAAATGGTAGAATTAATGTGTAATAGACAATTTGAAATTAAAGACCCTGATGAAGCCATGGATTTCCTAGACTTACTAGCGAAAAATGCCCAAAATTGGAATAATGTTGGCACCTATGAGGTACGAAGAACATCTAGTAGAGGCATATATAACTTTAGGGAGAATCATGATATTCATGTTAAATTTACATCCCTAGCTAGAAAAGTCGAAGACTTAGAAATGTGGTCTATGCAAGAAATTGTCTCTCACACTTGTAATTCTAGTGATCATCCTACGGATGATTGCCCAATTATGCCTACCTTTAGGAAAAGTCTACATGACCAAACCAATGTTTTAAACACTTTTCAAAGGTCAAATCCCAATCCTTACTCACAAAAGTTTGGATGGAAAAATCACTTGAATTTTGATTGGAGGAATGATAATCATGCACAATCTTACCAACCTCCCTTTCAATCATGTCAAAATTTTCAAAAAGCTCATGATCATGCATCTTATTAGGATCTTGAAGAAACATGGAATTCATTCATTGCAAAGCAAGAGGCTTTTAATAGTCAAGTTGCTCAAACTATGGCAAACTTGAATGATGCTCTGGAAAAACTTGCATTTGCATTTAGTACTCATGAGAAAGGTGTGTTTCCATCTCAACTCGAGCCAAACCTCATCAATCCACATGTGAGTAATCCAAGTAGCCAACATCTAGATGAAGATTCGGTTAGTGCTCTTCTCGAAGATTCGGTAAGTTCTCTTCATGATGGTAAGGTTGATCAAAAGCATATTCCTAACCCTTATGAGAAAGATGATGAATCAATCCTAAAGGGTAAGGAAGAGGTTAATCAACTTACACTTAACAAAGAAAAGACCGAATCCTCACTTATGCATCATGCAAAGGAATTTAACCAAAATTTTGATATTAATGAATTTTTCGAGCATGATGAAAATGAGGAAGCTAATAGGACAAAAATTAACGTGGAAGACTATATCCAAAATGAGAATTTTTCAACTCCTTCGGAAATCGGGTTACCTAGTTCTTTTGAACCAAGTATGCAACTAGTGCCAATTGCTTCTAAAGAATTTTCATTGCTTGATTTTGTACAGGTGAAGGAGATTAAGAGTTGGGAGCCATGGTTTGAAAAAAGGCAGGAAGAAACATCCACATCAATAATGCATGCTTTAAGGACAAACAAACTCAGACAGTGGTAATCTCTTTCATTCTCACAAATAAAGGAAAAAGAAAGGTACCACCTCAATGGCATATTTTTGACCGTGGTAAATCACTTTCGAAGAGATTCCTCTTTTTGCATTTCTTTATAATGATTGATCAAATTTTATCCATCAATGCCATATTTTCATTTTTATTTTTATTCTTGATTTTTGCTATCATTTCTAGTTTGTTTTTATTTTATTTTGTGTGCGTTTATTTTAGTTGTGTGTTTTTATTTTATTTCCCGGTCAAGTGGCGGATACGGTACTCCGTGGCCTTTAAAGTCGGTTTTTCAGTTCCCTAAAAACTGTTGCTCACCTTGCATCCATTTTCTTTTCTTCTCTCTTATTTTCTTCACATGGATACCATTCTCTCAAAATTGCACAAACATTTTCCCTCCCTTCCTCAAAATGATTTGCTTAAAATTTATAAAGCTCGTGCAGAAAGACTAAGGTTGTTGATGCGTAAGGGTATTCCTACTGATTTAAGATAGTTAATTGAAGCCAAGGTTCGATTCTCTTGTGAGTTTTCAGATAATCTTGTTTCCCATATGCCAGGTTTGGGAAAAAGCTCTTATGCCAAAAAGCGAAGAGCAAAAAGGTTACAAGTTTGTCACAAATGTGCAAGATGGACTTGTAACCAGCATTGCCGCTCTTTGGGATATTTGTCTAACAATCGAGAGGATAAGCTACAGTTCATCAAGGATGGACTGAGTAAGGAGTCCTTGGATGATATCCGAGTGACTCTTGAGACGCATTCTTGTGGATTTGTGCAGCGCGAAATTTTGAAATTGTGGACACAATTCCGAGATGAGCAGGAATGCTATAGTCTTGGGAATCTGACTCAAAACGACCCTGTTTGCCAGTTTATAAGAAAACTGGATGGGAAGCATATCCCCAACTCATAGAAGGTGTTTAAGTCATTTCTGGACGTAAACCAGAGGAAGATGTGAGCCACAGTCACAACTACCTGTACATATGCATGCGTGCCATCATTTTTGAATTTTAATGCCTCATAGCTGTCATTTTTGAATTTGTATCTTTTGTTTGACTTATGGTGTCTTATTTCATCGTCTTTTTTTGAATTTCTATGCATAATTGTCAAGTTTTTCAACAAGCAGTCGAGTTACCTATTTGGATGTTATCATTAGCATATCTTTTTGCACTCCATAAATACCACGTCTCTTGTTCTCTTGTTCACACATAGTTAGAGAGTTACATAGACATGGAGGGAACTTCAAAACGTCGAATCCAAAGGATATGTGTATTCTGTGGATCTCGACCAAGTAAAGGTGAAGAGTTCGTAGAAGTAGCGAATTATCTTGGTAGGCTACTGGCTAAAAGAAAGATTCATGTGGTTTATGGGGGAGGTAGCCTCGGGTTAATGGATTGTGTGTCAACAGCTGCACATGTAGGAGGTACTCAAGTTTTAGGAGTTATTCCTAAAGCTTTGGCTGTAGAAAGTATTGTTGGAAAAACGGTTGGGAAGGAGTTACAGGTCTCCTCTATGCATGAACGCATGGCACATATGCTCATCAATTCAGATGCCGTTATTGCTTTACCAGGTGGCTTTGGCACTCTTGAAGAAATTTTTCAAATTGCCTCTTGGGCCCAACTGAATCTCCATAAAAAACCCATAGGTTTGTTGAATGTCAAAAATTTCTTTGATCCTTTGATAAGTTTTATTGATGCAACTGTGGAACAGAATTTTATCCATCATTCAGCGAGAAAGATCCTTGTTTCTGCCACTTCTGCTGGTGAGTTACTTGACAAATTACAAGAAGTCGAGTATGAACCTGACCCAGCTAGTACTCAAATTAATTGGGCAGGAGGGCAAAACAAAAAGTGCAAATTGGATCTGAATCTCCGGTTGTAATTTTTTTTGTCTTTTATTTTATTTTATTTTTAGCATGTTATTTTATGAGTCTTTCAGGTCATCTCTCTTGAATAACAGAAGCTTCAGGTAATGTCTCCCATACTTTATCTCTCTACATTTAAACATTGAGAACAATGTTTCATTTGGTTGGGGGGGAAGGATAGTAAACATAAGTGTGTCTTGAAATTTTATTTTTTCTTGCAAAAAAAAAGCGAGTTAGTAATTAGATTCAGAGTGCGGTGTAAGGAGTTCAAATCCTCTTGAGACGCATTCTGGGTCAGGAATGGCAGAGTATGGAGGACCAGTTTGAACTCTTGAAACCCATTCTAACCAATTTGTGATTTTATTTTGATCTTATGAACTCATTTTAGCTAACTTAATATTATTTAGACTTGATTTTTGAATTTTATAACAAGGAGGTCTTATTCATTTCACTTTGAATTATTCAAAACTATGAACTCTCACAACCTTATCATTTAAAAAAAAAATTGTGTGCTTATGTGCTCATTAAGGAAAGTATTCATGAACCTTTTCTCAACAACACACACACATACCTTGATGCATGATGTGGGTGCAACAATGAAATGTTGTAATATTTAAGTTCTTTTGTTTTGTTTAGGATAAAAACAAAAGAAAGGGAAAGTTCAAAAAACAAAAAAAAAGGAAGAAAAAAAAGTAGAAAAAAAAAAAGAAAAGAGCAATTGTGGATAAGTTTGGTCTCGTAGCCTCCTTAATTCGAGCAATTAAGCCCGAGGGGTGCCTTAACACCTAATACCCTAAGACCAACTGGTTTGGGAGCTATTGGCCCAAAGCTCGCTACATGGATTAAGGAGAAAGTTTAATGGGATTAAACATTGCACTATCCACAAGTTTCAAAGTAAAAATAAAGCATCGGCAACCCGAGTCATTAAGCTCATAGGGGTGTCTTAACACCTAATGCCCTAAGGCCAACTGGTCTAGGAGCATTAGCCTAAGGCTCGTACATGGGTTAAAAGATGCATTCTTTCAAAAAAACAAAAAAACACCATATATATATATAAAATAACTGAATGCCCCCTACCTAAAGTTGTTAGCCTTAACAAATATTAGAACCGATATGGCTTCTTTCTAATAAGCCCCATAGTCATGTGTTAACTGAGCACAAAAAGGAGGTTTATTGATATCTTGACTGAAGGGTACATGAGTCATAAAAAAAATAATAATAATAATTGGTTGAGAGTTTGTTTATTTGGATAAAATCAAGGAGAGTGCAATAATGACCACCTTGGATGTAAAATTCTATAAATCACTTCGAAATAATAACGCTTTAATTGCTAGGGACTAGCAATAAGCTAGTTGGGGGGTGTGATGAACACTTAAATATGCATGTTTAATAAGAGTTTAGTTCATCATATTGCATAATAGTGTCATTAAATTCCTCAACTTAAGCATATTTGTAGCATTTGCATCTTTGGAATTAATTCCTCTTAATTTTGGTTTTGTTACAGGTTCGGTAAAATGGACATAACTCTCTGTTTATGGATCATAATGGTACAATTCTTAATGTTTTGGAAAGCTAATTCAATTGTCTACAAGATTGTATTTCACAAGCATTATCAAATTCGGGCTCTTAGTAGACCAAAATTGGGCTTGAAATGAACCAATCTATAGTCTCGGCCAAGTCTGACCAGGCCTCAGTATTTGGACCGTATCTCTCAAAATACGTATCCAAATTGTGCAAATCAATATGTTCTAGAAAGCTGAGATAAATATCTACAACTTTCATGAAGACATGTGATTAAAATTCACAACATTTCGATGTCAAAATTGATGGTCAAGTCGGTGCCTAATGATCCCAATTGTCAAAGATATTTACAACTAATATTTGACAATTATGCCCTGTAATTTGACAAGTTTGCCCCTGGATGTATCTATAAATAGAGGTGTCTTGTGACCCATTAGGGCATCTTGGCCTTGGCTGGAACATTTTGGCTTTGGCTAGGATCTTGTATTGTGTTTTGTGTGTTTATGTTATAAATGAATTTCCTTTTTCTTACATTTTATTTTCTTTCTATTATAATGTTCTTCTAATTTCTCTTTTGCTAAGGTGAAAGGGTGAAACCCTTGATATGAGAATAAGGATTCTCTAACCTTTAATATGTGCCTAATAATCTTAATCTTATGTTGTTTATTTTATATGAGTTACATTTACTTTCTTATTACATTTACTTTCTTAATCAATCTTGACACCACTCGTAAAGTGGAGGTCTTGATCCATTGTCGACAATCCTTGGCACATCAAATGCTTGGATCTTTCTAGATGATGTATGGTTCTTTCTTACCGACACGAATCTAGTTAGGAACCTTGATTTGTTGTAGACATATGATGATTGGCACATTGGAG